>SMSQ01018253.1:15913-27121 GCA_019453375.1 Ctenoplectra terminalis
AAAGTAGATAGGGACATTTAGTATTGGCGATACTTCCCCTGACGGAAGTGTGCCGCTCCTCGGGGTTTCCCCCATATCGGCTACGCCGGCCGGATGTTGTTTGGCCCTACTTTCTATCCAAACAGCCGCGAAGGGAGGCGCCCAGTGTAGATGTTGTACTGGGCTTGGACTTGGAAAAACCCTGCCCTCTTTCCCCTTGCGAGGAAGTCATTGGACAAGTTGGATCTACCCCCGAGGGGGAGGCGGCTCGTTTAGTCAGCCCTGGACGCTGCGAACAACGTCCAGCGCTGTCCAGCGGGGACCACGAGGAGGTAGAGCCGCCGGCTTTCGCCCGATCCCGTGCAGGTTGGCTCAGACATGGGTCCTTGCCATTTCGCCCCACAGCCACGGTGCCCGGGGGCACCGCCTGCATGGGCTGTCGGGGTCCGTCAATATACCTGAGGTCGGTAGAGCTTTCCTGTGAGGCGGCGCTTGGGAGCGCCCCGGTTTCAGCTGCATGAGTTTGTCTGTGGTTGCCTTCCTATTACGTTCTTCCGTGGTAGTTTCCATTTGGCTTCTTTCCTTTTCAAAATCCGTCTCATCGTCTTGGCTGTTGTGTTGTATGTGTCCGGGTTTATTGTTTGCTTCAGGTTGGGCGGCCATTGATGGCCCTTCCGTTCGATGAGGCTGCGAAGTTCCGTCCTTTCTTCCTCGTATAGCGAGCATTCCAGTAAAATGTGTGTCGGGGTTTCCTCAGCTGCCCCGCAGGGGCAGCGTGCCTCTCCTGCAAGTCCCAGCGCCTGAAGTTTCGAGGCGAAATCCCCGTGTCCGGTGAGGAGCTGCGCTACGTAGTGATCGAGGTGAAGCCAGCCGTACCCCATCCGGCGCTCCAAGTCCGGGAAGATCTGGTAAGTATGTCTTCCCTGCGTGTCGGACTCCCACCTCTGCTGCCACTCACCAATAAGAATTGCTCGAATTCTGGCCTCCGGTGAGCTGTGCTCCGCGTCCTGTGGAAATCTGTACCCTTCGAGTTGGAAGGGTGTACCTTTCTTGATCTGGTACCTAAGCTGGGCTTCCTTAACTTTCAAGTCGATTGGAAGCTTTGCAGCGATGACCTGAAGAGCGGCTGTGGATGCTGTGCGGTACGCTCCTGTAACCCTTAGGAGGGCATGCCTTTGTGCCTGCTGAAGTTCACGTGCCCGAGTTTTATTGATAGCGTCGAACCACGCTGCTGCAGCATACGTCACGATTGGCTCGAAGATGCCGGTATAGAGCGTCTGGAGGCTCCTGTGCCTCAAGCCCCAGTCTCTTCGTGCTACTACTGAGATGTTGTTAAATTTCTCTACGCACTTAGCCTTGATCTTCGCTACATGGGTCCTGATGCCGAGACCCCTGTCGAGATACACGCCCAGGTATCTCACTGTTTCGACCATTCTGATCTGCTTGCCCTGAATCTTGATCTTCGGCGGCCTTTTCGCGTCAAGTCTGCCCTTGAACAGTATCAGTTCCGATTTACTGACGGATAGCGACAGTTTCTCTTCTCGGCACCATTCTTCCACTGTCGTTGCGGCGTCCTGTCCGCACTTCTCCAGTTGCGCTCTTGAGTCCCCAAAAATGAGGATCAGGAGGTCATCGGCATATGCGAATACCTCGAACCCCTCGTTGGCCAAGGTGACGAGTAGGTCATCAAAGACCAAATTCCACAGGCTTGGACCTAATATTGAGCCCTGCGGACATCCTTTTGTTGCCTGTTTGCTTGCTTCGTCACTTTTCCCGAGTAATTTAACCGTCCTATGCCTCAAATAGTCCGCGATCACTCCGTATAGATTTTTCGGGCATTTCCGCTCCTTGAGCCGGTGCAGGATGCTTGGCCATATGACGTTGTCAAACGCACCTGCGATGTCAAATAACATCGCAAGCACGTATTTGTTGGTGGAACTGGTTACGGTATTCTTCATTCTTACTATTGTATCTGTGGTGGATTTTCCTTTCTTGAAACCATATTGGCGGTCTGATGTATGCTGTGGGTCCAGGAGTGTGGGCTCTAATCTCTTTACTAGTAGCTTCTCAAAGCTCTTTCCCACGACGGGCAGCAGGCAAATCGGTCTGTATGAGGACGTGATTGTATCGTCTCTCTTTGGGTCCTTTAGCAACGCTCGGATCGATCCTACCTTCCAGGCTTTCGGAAAGACACCGTGCTTCAGGCAGCTGTTGAATAACCTCCCATATTCATGCCAGAGGGTGCCGTACGAGGCTTTCAAAACCTCAACCTCGATAAGATCCAGGCCCGGGGCCTTTCCGTTCCTTAAGCTCGCAATTGCGCTACTGATCTCCACCGTGGTGAAATCTGTCACGTCGGCCGTGTCTGGTGANAAGCACGTATTTGTTGGTGGAACTGGTTACGGTATTCTTCATTCTTACTATTGTATCTGTGGTGGATTTTCCTTTCTTGAAACCATATTGGCGGTCTGATGTATGCTGTGGGTCCAGGAGTGTGGGCTCTAATCTCTTTACTAGTAGCTTCTCAAAGCTCTTTCCCACGACGGGCAGCAGGCAAATCGGTCTGTATGAGGACGTGATTGTATCGTCTCTCTTTGGGTCCTTTAGCAACGCTCGGATCGATCCTACCTTCCAGGCTTTCGGAAAGACACCGTGCTTCAGGCAGCTGTTGAATAACCTCCCATATTCATGCCAGAGGGTGCCGTACGAGGCTTTCAAAACCTCAACCTCGATAAGATCCAGGCCCGGGGCCTTTCCGTTCCTTAAGCTCGCAATTGCGCTACTGATCTCCACCGTGGTGAAATCTGTCACGTCGGCCGTGTCTGGTGATTCTCGGCAGTGCGTTCTCCTGGAGATCTGCGTTACGGACTGGTCATCGGTGTCATCCGGCACAAGGGCGTTCAGCAGATTGGCTGCGGCCTCTTTCCACGTGATGGGGTGGTCCTGATCGGTGGTGAATGTGGCAAGTGCCTTTTCCGGCGCTATTTTTTTGGCACAAATTCTGTACGTGGTGCCCCACGGATTGCTGTTCCCTTCCTCTGTAACGAATTTCTGCCAGCTGGCCCTCTTTGCGCTATATACTTCCGCGGTGTACTTCCTCCTGCACTTTTGATATGTCGCCCTCTTGACTGCTCTTTGCGTGGAATCTGTTTCAGTCTGAAATGCCTTTCTGGTTCTGTAAGTGTCTTTTTTGAGTATTGTCAGGTTTTGCGTCCACCATGGTACGGACTTGCTATGTCGGGATTTGGTCCGAAGAGTGGCCTTGCATGTGTCGATAATACACTCCTGTACCTTCTCCGCTGCCGCTTCTATTTCCTCTCTACAATCAAACCTGAGGTCTCTTAGCCTGGACTGTTTTAGTTTGGTTAGATAGTGAGCGAATTTGTCCCAGTTCGCGCCGTTAGTTTGGAAGCGGAGTGCGCGCTGTTTGCTGCGTCCTGTTTTCTGTGGGAAGATGTTAAACGTGATCACATTGTGATCGCTTGTCGTTAGGTGTTCGTTGACTTTCCATTTTCCTGTGTTTCTGATTGCTGGTTCTGAGACAAGGGTAATGTCGATATTTGATGATCCTGTGTGTGAACTGTAGGTTGGGGGGTTGTCCGGTTCGTTAAGCGGGTGTAAGTTGAGCTGTATTATCGCCTGCTCGAGTTTCTCCCCTCGGTCGTCCGGTGTATCGCTGTGCCACATATGCGACTTTGCGTTTACGTCAGCTGCTATTATTAGACTTTCGGTCGAGAGGGTCATAGTGATCTCGCGCAACATATCAATGTACGGCTCTATATCGTGTGAGCACTGGAAGTAAATGCTGGCTAGGTAAAATCTGCCTGACGGCCCGGTCACTTCCACACACGTACAGTGCTCGTTACTCAGGTGCGAGAGCTTAAGCGCCGTCAGATCTGGGTTTCTAACCAGTATCCCCGTCCACGAGGCGGTCCCCGATTTGCTGCCCGAGATGATGAGGGAGCGCGAGCCGAAGCCGATGAATTTTCCTTTAGGATTATAAGGCTCTTGCATCAGGAGTATGTCGATGTCGTACTCCTCTAGCACTTTGGCAATCTCTAGTGAGACGATCTGCGATCTCCTCATGTTTAGTTGTGCTATTTTTATGCTCTGCGTGACTTTGATATTGGGCTTATAAACCATAATCGATACGGGAAAGAGTTTGGTTCACGGCGGCAATGTACGCGGGACAGTCCTTATTTGTAACGGTGTGGTTGTACGACTTACCGTTTCTCTTGCAGTTGGTGCATACTGCGGCCTTGGTCTTATTGGGGCAGTTTTTGAAGATGTGGCCATCGTCACCACAATGTCCGCAAACGTCTTTCTCGTGCCTGCAGAACTTGGCTGTATGGCCAAAGGAATGGCATTTGTAGCATCGTGTGGCTGATACAAAATCGTTGACTCTGCAACAGCTCCACCCGATGTACAGTCGCTCCCTGCCGATGAGGTATTCACGCGCCTCCTTCGAGACCTCGAGTACCCAATTACAGCGGTCTTTCTCCCTGTTTCCTGTCTTGAAAGCGAGCTTGACTTGTTGCCTGATTCTCGCTTTGTCGCGGTCTTCGACGTTCTGATCAATGATCGCTGCTAGGGTGGCTTCCTCGTTCTCGGTTCTTGGGACGTCGTATATGACGACTCTCGGGTTTCTTTTTGCTGGGGCTCCTGCAATCAGGCCCGCGGCTTTCAGCTTCTCGTTGCTGAGGAGCGTGGAGATGTCCGTTTTTTTGGCTGTCTCTACAAGGATGCCGTTCCCTTGTATTCTGCGTACGTTCTTGACTTGCAGCTTGTTTTCTGTCGGAGAGACTAAGCGCAGGACGGCCTGTTTTGTCTTGTCACTCGTGTCATAGACAGTTGTATCCGTTGGGACTATTGTCACCACGTTCGGCGGGTCCTGCTTTAGGTTCGAGCGTGCCGCGACTCTGGATTTAACACCAACCCTCTCTGCGTAAGTCATCGGGCGGTGAGGAGGCTGTTGAGGTCCGGGGCTAACCTTCATGGTCTCAAAGACCTTACGCTGCTCCGCACTCTCGACTGTGAGTGCCGAAAGCTGTCCTTCGAGGTGACTGTTTGCCATTAACGCCTCGCTGAGCAGTCCATGGGACTTCATAAATTTTCCCATAATATATTTCGTTGCCTCGGGGTTGATTTTACTGTCTGGGTCTGTTAGAAACGCCAGCAGATTGTACTGAATTCTCTCAGACTTCAGTTTCAGATCTTGCAGACTGTGTTTCTGTACTGCAGTGTCCATCTCAATTTCTTGCGCCACGACTGGGCTCTCGGTTTCCTTCGAGACTCCAGTTCGTTTCCTGCGTGCCTTGGTATTGCCCGTATTGTTATCTGAACAGGATGGGCTGTTGTATTTTTCCTGTTCAGAGCCGGAGGAAATTATTTTCCTTTTCCGGTGCGATTTGTGTTTACCGCGCTGTACGGGCATAAACTCAGCGTCGGTTGTGTCCTCTTCCATTTCGAGCTCAGTGGCCCTGTTTCCGTTCCCTGATTGGCAGCCCCTTCTCCAACTCAGTATAGTTTCTGGCTCACTTCGCAACTCTAGTTCGCCGCAATGTATCCAATGCGGGAACGCCACTGCACTCCTGTGGTCTTTGCGATTGGTTGCCACGGGTCCAATCAGAAAACACTGTTCACAACCACGGTACACCGGATTGGCTGGTCCGCTCAGCCAATCAGAGCACTGCACTGTACCTCCGGTACACAAGTAGCCCGCGAGCGGCGCTACTGGCTCGGGCGGCGGCGCGTAGCCAAGATGGCCGCCCGGCGTCACTTCACCAACTTTTCACAATTTTCCACGATTGCNTTTAGTGTCTACACTTGAGCTAAAGGTGCATAAGGCACGCTCTGCCGTACCAAGGTTTTCACCTATACCGGCGGATGTTGGGGGGCGTATGAACCACTGCCAAGGGTCACGCACGTTGATGTTATGTGCGGCGGTGCTTGGAAAAACCCCCTCTTCACCACTTAAGGATCATTAGAAGGGTAGACTGTCCCTTGCGGGAGATGACCCACTTAGCCGTTTGGCCGGGAATCCGGGGTGCTAGTCCCCGAATTACCGGCGAAACGTTGCCCAGCGGGGACCACGAGGAGGTGGGGCCATCCGCATTGCTGCTCAGTCTCTTGCAGGCTCATACTTGGTGCAATGTATGAGTATTTTGTTAGTTGCTTTGACACGCAGAGTGTCCCGTATGGGGCTCTCTGCGCCTGCGTTGTCTTAGCGACTTTTCTTCATCTTCTTCTTCATCTCTGGAGTCACTTGTCTGATGGGTCGTGTGGATCTCGGGCCTTTATGGTGGTATTGTCACCGTCACTCGTTGCTGTTCCTCCCTCATCTTCATGACTGTTGTCGCGTATGTTAGGAAGGAGATGTATGTATTTTCTTGAACTAGATCTTGTAGGCGGCATGGCCAGTCAATTCCCTGTTCCGAAAGATTTTCCACGAGCTTATTCCGTTCGTCATTTGTGTTATTGCAGTCATATATGATGTGCTCGATGTTGTCCGTTTGTCCGCAAGTGCAGGTGTCAGTTTCTATTAGTTTTAAGCTCTTGAGTTTGGTTTTTATGTCTCCGTGTCCAGATAGCAGTTGCGTAACGTAGAAGTTAAGTGTAATCCAATCGGATTGCATTCTTCTTGTTACGTTGTTAAAGTACTTGTACGTGTCTCGTCCTTTTGTGGATGTGTCCCACGCTGTTTGCCAACGCATTAGTGTTTGTTTCCGGATTTCCTGTTTGTAGTAGTTGAATTCTTGCTTGTCTATTGTAGCTTGTCGCGGGGTGTATCTAAGGGTGCCAAATGAGAATTCCTCATTTCGTCGGAGATGGTATTCCGCTTTCCTTTCCTTGATTACATGTTCGATTGGCACGGACGCTGATATAACCGTCACCGCATCGTATGATACCGTCCTATACGCTTTGGTGACTCTTATCAGCGCGTGCCTTTGTGCTTGTCGAAGTTTCCTAGAGTGATGGATATTGATCTTATCTGCCCATGCTGCTGCGGCGTATGTTATAATGGGAATGAAGACTCCCTTGTATAGAGTGGTCATCGTGCGGTTGTTCAGACCCCATTTCGCTTTGGCGACTTGTCCCAGAGCGTTGAGGGTTTTCTTGCTTTTATTACATATGTAGGAGACGTGCGGTGTAATATTAAATCGTGTGCCGATATGCAGTCCTAAATATCTTACCGTGCTTGCCATTTTCAGCGTTTTCTGTCCAAGTTTAATTGTCGGTGGCCGTTTTATGTCCAGGAATCCCTTTGCGAGTATCATTTCGCTCTTGGTGGCGGAAATCTGTAGTTTTTGTTGCTGTCCCCAGGTCCGCAGCAGCTCCGTGACTTCGTTACCCTTTTCTTCCAGCTGTCTCCTTGAGTCACCGGCTACCAGCACCGCCAAATCATCTGCGTATGCTATTGCTTCGTTTCCTGTGGATCTGACTCTCTCTATTGCCTCGTCGAAAATAAGGTTCCACAGTTGTGGCCCGAGTATTGAGCCTTGTGGGCAGCCCTTGCTCGTTTGTTTTCCTAAGGTGTTAGTAGGTGAGCTGACGATGGCCGATCTGTCCTGTAGGTAGCTCTGCATGAGCCTGTAGATGTTTCTGGGGCAGTCTCTTTTCTTCAGGTTGTGGAGCACACTGGGCCACCACACGTTGTCAAAAGCGCCCGATATGTCGAACAGTAGAGCTATCGCATATTTCTCTTTTGTGTCACGAAGCAGCTGCTTAAGCTGCATTATTGCTTGCTCTGTCGATTTGCCTGCTCTGAACCCATATTGTCTCGTTGAGGAGAGAGGGTGATGGTGGATTAGGAAGGTGATGCGTTTGCTTAACATTTTCTCCAGAATTTTTCCTAGAACTGCCAGGAGAGAAATCGGTCTGTAGGACTTGGGGTCCGTCTCGTCCTTTTCCTCCCCTTTGATGAGTACTCGTATAAGACCGATCTTCCATTGTTTTGGGAAGATGCCCTCTGTCAGGCAGCTGTTGTAGAGTGTGAGGAGCTGCTGTTTGATGATTGGCCAGGCATTCTTAATTACTTCTACTTCTATGAGGTCAGGTCCTGGAGCTTTTTTATTTCTCAAGCTTCTTATTGCAGTCTCTAATTCTGCCATCTCAAAGGGTGGGGAGTCGTCGGTGTCTGGCGGGAGCGCCGTGTCTGCGCTTATACTTCTGTGCCATTGCGTTTCGATTGCCAGGTCGTTGTCGGGTATCAGTGTATTTAATAGGTGTTCCATGGTTTCCTGCCAGGTTGTTGTCTGCATTTGATCTATTTTTATGGTCTCGATGACTCTTTCTGCCCTGATCTTTTTGGTCTGGATTCTGTAGACTGGTCCCCATGGGTCCGAGTTCCCTTCCTTCGTGATGAATTCATTCCAGCTGTTCGTTTTTGCCTTTCGGATGGCTGCTGTGTATTTGTTGCGTATCCTCTTGTACTCTATTTTTCGGTTGGTTTTGTGCGGTTCGTGTTTTGTTTTCTGGAACTCCTTTCTTGCCTTGTGGACGTTTCGTCTTAGTCTCGTTAACGTAGAATTCCACCATGGCACTGATTTTGAGAATTGCGTCTTTTTTGGAATGCTATTGTCACATGCTGTTATAAGTGCTTCTTCGATCTTCGTGGAGAGGTTCTGTGCGGTGCTTTGGTAAGTTGAGGCGTCTGTGTTGTTTGCTATTTGGGTTAATGTGTTTAACGTTTCTCTGAAGGTTTCCCATTTCGCCCTTTTGACGTTGTATCTACTTATTGCTTTCCGGTTTATGGGGGAGACAAAGTTGTCTATTCTAAATGTTATAATATTATGGTCGCTGGTTGTGAGTCCCTCTAAAATTTTCCAGTTTGAGATCTTGTTGCAGCAGGGGTTGGTTGCAAGTGTCAAGTCGATGTTAGATGTTCCGCGTGCATTATCAAAGGTGTGTGCGTTTGTCGGCCTGTTTATAATGAAAAGGTCGTTCCGTAATATAAAATCTTCTACCAGTTCGCCCCTATTGTCTGTTGTTTCATTATTCCAGAGTACAGAGCTGGCATTCGCATCGAGACACATAACTATTTTCTCGCCTGGGAGGGATCTTAGAATTTTTTCCAGGTGCTGTAAGTATGGGTTGATGCTCTCGCAGTATTGTAAGTAGGCGCTAACGAGATATATCCTATTGTCCTTATGGCTAGTTTCCACGCATATGCAATGTGTATTACTTAGCTGTTCTATTTTTATAACGTTGATTTCTGGATTAAAGACCGCCACCGCGGCTTTCACTTTGTCTGCTGTTGTAATTTTGGCAAATCTTTTTTTGTCGACTACGGTTTTTGTGCTTACACCTAGGCTAGTGAGTCTATTGTTATATGTGTATGGTTCCTGTATCAAAAGCAAGTCGAATCTCTTCTGTTGCGCGAGTTCTCTTATCTCATGCATAACGATCTGAGAGCCCTGAGCGTTTATCTGGGCAACTTTTAATTCCGACGAGCGTGATGACATGTATCTAGTTTGTACCATAATCGACTCTATTAATGTAGTTCTCTATTGTTACCTTATATGCAGGGCATCCTTTGTCCCTCGAAGAGTGGTTATGCGGTTTTCCTGCTCTTTTACAGTTGACGCATATTGGATCGCGTGACTTCCTGGTGCAGGTGTTGAAACTGTGCCCGTCTTGGCCACAATGTCCGCATGTTTCTTTTTCAGCTCGGCAATGCTTCGAGATGTGTCCGAACGCTTGACACTTGTAGCATCTACTTATCGGCACATAGTCCTTTATGGGGCATGCATTCCATCCGATGAACAGACGGTTGTTTTTCTTGACTGTTTCTCTCAGCTGTGGAGAGATCTCGGCGACCCAGCTGACCGTATCTTTGCTCTTGTCGCCTGTTTTAAAACAGAGCTTGAAGCCCTCTGAGAAAGTGTTCTTCGATGTGTCCTCGAAATTTTGCTGCCGTATCGCTGTCGTTAATTCCTTTTCAGAAGTTTCCTTAGATATTCCATGAATGATCATCATAGGACGTTTCTTCATGGGCAGACCTGCCTTGAGGCCGGCACTTTCCAATTTTTGGCTATTGAGGACGGTTTCCATGTCCTGTTTTGTCGCCGTCTCGATTAGTACTCCGTTATTATTTATCTTTCTGAGACTACGGATTTTTAATTTTTCCTTCGCCGGTGTAATGTTAGCTATCAGCGCATTTTTTGTTTCGTCGCTGTTACTGATTTTGCTCCCCTCCGCTGGGTATATCGTTACGATATTTCTCGGCGGTTTAACCGCTTTTTGCGGGACTATCTTAGATCGGACTCCGACCTTCTGGGCATATGTCTCCTGGGGTTTGCTGATGTGCTGTTTCAGTTCCGTTAACTTTTCCACTGCGTTAATCAGTGTTGTGTCCAGGAGACTGATGCTTTTCTGCACGTTGTCTCTGCCTTTAATTTGTTCGTGCAAGTTGCGGTTTTCCTCTTGCAGTTTAAGTATTACCGCGTGCACTTCCGTGGCCTTCTTCTGAAGTTGTGTTTTCTCGGCGATTGTAATAGTGGTATCTAGTTTTTTGCACAAAGATAGTAACTCAATTGCCGGGGATGTGTTGCTGTCCACTTTCTTCAGAGTTTTGTCTGAGTCTTCGTCCGTACTTTCCTCGCAGCTTATTTGCGGGTGTCTGCGGGCTTTGCGCTTATTCTTGGATTTTTTATTTACTGCCAAACTGGGAAAGTCAGAGTCCGTTGCCGTGTCCAACAACTCTTCTTTTCGTTTCCTGGAGGCACCCTTCCTCGCTTGGTTGTCGCTCGTTTCACATTCCATGCCCGTGGAGTCCATCCTCAAGCCTCCACGAGGCTTGGTCACTTTCCCGCCAAGAGGCGTATGTAGGCTATTCGCCTACCACTGGAGTAAACACACTATTGCGTTGGTCTGTTTAGCTTCAAACTCACAGCACTAAGTCCAATATTCAAAGTTTTAAAATTTTCTCTAAGACACCTCTTCGGCCTATGAGACCACACGTGTTTCTTGGTTTTTCAAACAATTGTTTTATTTGTTATTTGCACTTTGCAATCACTGTGAGTGAGTTATTTGACACTTAGTTAAAATTTATTAAAATTTTAAACGAGGGGTGCAAAAACCCCCCTTCTAGGCACTGCACTGATTCTGGGGCGCCGAAGCCCCCCCACTTGATACGGCCCTGAGCGGTANATATCACAAAAAATTTTTTGATCACTTTTTACCACTTTTTCGGAACTTCACTGCGGAGCGCGACGCGCGCGTTGTTGC
>SMSQ01018254.1:0-28775 GCA_019453375.1 Ctenoplectra terminalis
AAGACCAACCTATTTAGCCATCCATAAAGCAAAAATATGCCACATATCGATTCTTAAACCACGTTTCTGCCTTAACCCACTCCAATACCAAACAATCCAGCCGGGCATTTTTCAAAGGAACAGCTTGCAGTCGGAAGTTTCGATGGACACAAACCGCACGTCCAATGGTCCCCCTTGTCGCAGTTCTTTTCGCCAAACACCGTTACCAGGCACGGTATTTCGCCAATAAAGAAGAAGCTTGATAGGATTCATAGCATTTTCTCGGCCCGCAATTTGTTACGTTTGAGCATCGCCGTTGCGTTTTCCACGGTTCGTTTGACCAATTCACAACAGCCGATGACCATACGCTACCAGCGAGGCGCATTATGCACCGAACCGAATCGTCCGTAAGGAGAAGCTTGCCAATCCTCTTCCAACGGCCGATGTATGCGAATATACGTAAGCGGATACAACCGTACCGATGGATAAAGATCTTTTCAACGACGACGACGCCGCGGTGTACGCCCGTGTTTTTTGGCACGAGTCCCAACGTGCTCCTGGTCTAGACGTCTACGGCTTTCGAGCTGCATCCTGCATTTTTGATCGATTCAATTAATTCCTCGCGGGCTAGGTGGGGTCGAATCGAGAATTCGAATCGATGCTGCTTTTCGATCTGGTGTTCCAGAGGAATCCGATGAAATTCAACGAATACTACGAATTCCAGGACTTTTCGGTATCATCCTGAAACTTATATCGAATTTTTTAATTGTCTAGAAGCACGGGAAATATTAACCCCTCGCGATCCTAAACTTTTTTAAGTTTCAAAGGATTATTGTGAGAGACAAAATTGGCGAAATGAAGACGAAATGATAAATGCTTACAATTTTTTATTCATTCGATTAATTTGCTCTGATTTCAAATTAAAAGAAATTTTTAATTGATCGAAATATAAAATACAATTTAAGGAAATTATACGTGTCGTCATTGCAGCACCAGTTCAGAACAAAAAGTTAACAATCCTCAAAGTATCATAAAAGAATCGCGAAAAGAATTGCAATATTCTTAATCATTCGACTGCTATGGACGCGTATATGCGTTCGACGAATTATATGTGGACTATGAACATCGTACTTGCGTTTAACGATCAAAATGTTCAGATTAACGTGCTAATTCACGATTTGCGAGAAGAAAATTGTACATGTAAAATATAAGAAAATGAACGATGCAAGATATGAAGATAAAAAACGAAACATAGAATGAAATTCACGTTGGATAATTGATCGAACACCGATAGAGTACACGGTACGAGAAAAAGTGTTCCGCCAACGCAGCGCGTTTAAACCTAGAGTGTTCCGCAATCAAAAGGTTAACAAGATAATTACAAAATAATATATCTGGAAGTACAACATGGAATAGCAAGAAATTTCCACGGTTCGATTTTCATAAAAAAATTTTTATACTCAACCGTGGGAGCGTAGGTTCGATACACAGCCGAACGTTAGACACGGTTAGAGCGGTTACGTGTTACCCATCATCGTTTCGCTACGACCGCATAATAATACCGCATTGTTGCTCCCGAGGTAGTCAGGAAATTGGCGGTTTCCAAGTCTGGAAAGCCTCTTACAGTTATTATTGGAGCGTCGATGACTCGATGATTGGCACGCATTTGCGGAGCTCTGCTTCCATTTTCCGGCAGCTTTCTCGCTACGCTCAATACCGCCTCTGTCACTTGTTTCGTTGTTTAACACGCGCCACGGGCTGCTTTGTCACTGGTATGACGACAGGAAACGCGAATGCACGTGTGCACGCGCTCGCAGGAAAAGTGGCACGCGCCAGAAGGGTGCAGTTTAACGACCACCGTCACCACCAGCTCGGCCTGTGTAATGATCCTTCGATGAATCGGTCAACAGGGTTTCTAGGGCCTTTGCCATTGCACGTGTTTCTGGTGGAGACTGTTTCTTTGTGACACTCGAATTATGAATATCTCGCTTGATGTGAAAATTAATGGAGGATATTAATAAGTAGACAATATTAAACTCTGCTATCGATGTAAGGGATATGAATAAATATTGAGAGTACTTCAATGTGGATTTTTAGGGCCTCTGCCATTGCACGTGTTTCTGGTGGATACTGTTGTTTTATGACACTCGTATTGATAGGATTTTTGAAGGAGAATTGTGAATATCTCGCTTGATGTGAAAATTAAAAGAGGATGGTAAGTAGACAGTATTGAACCTTGATATTCATGTAAGGGGTATGAATAAATATTGAGAGTAAAACAGTACTTCAATGTGGATTTTTAGGGCCTCTGCCATTGTACGTGTTTCTGGTGGAGACTGTTGTTTTATGACACTCGTATTGATAGGATTTTTGAAGGAGAATTGTGAATATCTCGCTTGATGTTAAAATTAAAGGAGGATGGTAATAAGTAGACAATATTGAACTCTGCTATCAATGTAAGGGGTATGAATAAATATTGAGGGTAAAACAGTACTTCAATGTGTAATTATTTTGCACGTGTTTCTGGTGGAGACTGTTTCTTTGTGAAACTCGTACACCTCACTTGATGTGAAAATTAAAAGAGAATGGTACAAAATAGACAATATTGAATCCTGCTGTCAATGTGAGTCCTATAAATGAATATACCAAATGAATACTGAGGGTAAGACAGTACTTCAATGTATATCCATGATGAAAAAATTCGATTACTACCACTTTCACATCATATCCCTTGCAAATTTATTATTAATAATACAAAAAGACAAGCTGCTCGTCTTATTTCCAATTATAATTCTTGTACATTGAATACACTTATTATAATTAGAGGCATCACTTTAATTCATTTTATATCAGTGATAATAATTTCATTAAAGTTAAAATACTATACTTATTATAAAGGAATAATAGCAGGAAACACATACGAGTACTACATCAAAATACCGAGAAAAGCATGGAATAAAAAATCGACTAACAAATGATTCAACGAAAACAAACAGCTCCCGAAGATTATAATAAATACGCAGAAATATCCAAAACAACCTGCATACATAAAACAAATAAAGAAACACAAAATATAAAGCGTCGATGAAATATAAGCCCCATAAACGGTCCAATTATCTTTATGAATCAGTCGCTTGAGAAAAATGTTTCGCAGCATCGTTGCTCTAATTCCAAAATAAATGTCCCCCTTTTCTTCAGCTACTATCAGTGAAATTGCATTCGCTAATTCTCCAGAATACAGCACGTCGCGCTAAAGCCTCTATAACGTAGAAACAATCTGTTTCGCAAAATAGTGTAACCTGCTTAATTTTCTCTCTGCCTAATGTCGTGCCGTATATTAAACGCAACAATGTAATTATTCATCAAAAAGCCCACTGCTAACATTATCATCAACATAGGCGGACAGATCGCGTAATATAAAGGGTTGCTGTAAGAGCCGAATTAAATTTGCTACTTTCACGTACAACATAACGTTATTAATCTTGGGCATCGCCAGACTGGTAGGCGGGCGTACGTTAATGAGTCGGGATTTCAGCCTTTCGAAATGCACCGGCCGATCTGACACGCGATATTATCCGCGTTCCCCCTTTTGCACGGTTTAAATAGCGGTGCCCAGCTGAGTCACGGTCAAAGTCAGATATATGCATGATAGCCAGGGGGAGAGAAAAACACAAGCGACGACAGAGCCATCCGGTTCCGGTGTTGTCGGCGGCCCGGCTGTGCGTGGATCTCCTGCGACGAAGAAAAGTCTTCGTTAATTAACCCCGCGTTTCAATCCCGTGCGTGTGTCATACGAGCGTAATCCCTGCATTGATCGATACAACTATGAATGACAACGTCCTTTTCTGCTTCCGTCCTTTTCGCGGCAGGCTATATTGTCAGCCACGGAAGATTCATTAGACGGCGCGGAATCATGCTTCTCCATTTTTCTGTCGTGCAATTCTAGCTTTTTCCGTTACGCTGGCAGCAGTTATTCTTGCATTAACCCTAATCCGTCCCTCGCGTCAATTTACCACATTTTTGTCATAAAAAGTGCACGCTGTGCGATAAGTATGAATAACAAGCATCTTCCGTCTCGGCTTCGCCCGAGATATTAACGCGACTGAATCATGTTTATGTAAGGTGAAATCAGGATTTGAGCGGTAATTAACCCATTAACTGCCAAATTTTTTTATTTTTTTTATTTTTGGCTGGGTAAGTTTAATCTTCACAATTTTTCAACATTTGGATCTCTCACAAAAACTATTAACGAAACTCTCGTAAACCAAATAAATTCACAGCACCGAACAAAATTAATTCACCAGCCTCCTCCATTTTAAATGGATTAAATTATGAAACAAACAACACGAACAAACAAAATTGGACAACAAAAACAAAATTTTCTTCTCCGATGACGCAAACTCTTTCCTTCTATACAAACATACCGATAGAACGAAATAAATGTGCCCATAATTATGAAAGTGGTCTAAGTCATACATTCTTCGTTTCGAGATATTAAGATTTTTGCGTTTGGGTTGATTAAAAAATATTTTGCTCTTATAATGTATAATTTTGTGTGTAATATTTGCTCTTATAGTATGGAACTTAATTTTGGTTACAAAATTTTAGGAGAATCCTATACGGAAATATGTTTTTTAAAACCTCAAATGACTTGGACCATTTTCAAAATTAATGATGTATCTGAAAACTGACTTATACCAACAAGAAATTGTATATTTTATTTTGAACAACGAATTAACCCTTTGCACTCTTAAATTTTTTTTAGCTGTCACAGGACTATTGTGATAACTTAAAATGTTGCTTTGGTAAGAGAAAAAAATGATAGATATTTACCATTTTTTATCTATCCAGGTAATTTTCTTTGTCTTATAACGAATAAAAAAATTTAATCGACGAAAGTACGAGATTTAACTTTATTGAGGGATATGTAGAAAAGGTAGTCTAATTTGAAAAAGTGTTAAAAATATATATTTGATGATACAATAATACAACCAGGAACTATGTCCTTCCTATACCGAATTTCACTTCGTACTGGCAAAAAGCCACGTCCTTTCTTATAGTTTAAAAGCCTTATTACCGCTTGCCTTGTCAGGTATGCCTGTTAGTGTTCTTTGGGTTTTTTCGAAATGTTTTATCGCGAGGGTGAAAGCGGCACCCAAAACATTTCCCGATGGAGAGTTTTATTGTCTAACTGTATTTTACTTTCACAAACTTGAGCCTTAATTCTTTGAAGAAAATTACACGTGTTTCCATAATGGCGCCAGCGGAGTGCAAAGGGTTAAAGTCATACATATTGTAACAGAGTTAATACATAGGAGCGGCGTTTTTAGCCGATTTTCATACAGTCTTCTATAAATAAGTTTAATTAGGTCAATTGGATATTAAAAATATATTATGCGCATCACGTGTATTATAGTTATCTATCTATGCAAAGAATATCGGTGATTATGATTATTATGATAAGCTTTACGATGTCATAAATGATGGAAAATTTCTATAAGTATAAGGTGATAATAGTTCGCTATGAATGACGGTGCGGTGTTAACGATTTATTGGTTCAATGGCATGCTTATCGAGGTTGTTAGAAGTAAAACAAACTTTATGATCGCTTTAGAGGCACACGAAGACAAAAATTCAATTTTACGGCGAAACTATTGATCCCGGTATAATGGCTCATAACAACTTCTTACAGGTTTTATTACGCGCATAAAGCAGGGAACCAGTCGTTTTTAAACGCGTACAGTTTTCACTTCCATTATAAATATTTTTGTTCAATTGTTATTTAATAACAACTCTAACAGAAAACATTCGTTTGGGTAGATATCGTTTCTTCATAAGTTACAATTGTCTTCGCGATTCCAATTTTACAAAATATTTTCAGTCCTGTATACTTTTTTTATTATACAATATTATAAAATAACACGAAATAATGTGTTTGGAAAAATCTGTTCGGATTGAATGAAGCTATTTGAAAATATAAAAATTCCTGTAGCACGCAATTTAACACTAGAATTACCGACGATCGAAATATACTTATTTACACCGAAAGAATCAAAATGAAAGGTGTGTGAAAAAATATATAATGCGAGAGAAACAAATATTTATTCATATTCTTTCATCGTGGAAAATCTTACAAAATGCGCTGTCGTAAGTTTATAAAGCTTCCATGAAAAATTACGAATCTGTCGTTTCGACTTTAGGTTCTAGCTTTATCACGTTAAACGCCACGCCGATTTTGGTCGACTTTCCTTTAGACCGTGGGCTGTGATGATTAAAAAACATTTGGTCGCAAAATAATTAGGAATTTAAGAAGAAAATTGTAGAGGACTGGAAAGGAAAGTCGTATTTTTGTTTAATGCGATTTAATAGGACTCGTTGATGAATTATAAGGTAATTTTTGAAAATTATAAGGTAAATTTTTGAAATTGATACTCTCAGTTTTCGGAAATCAACGACGCCTAAGCGAAAATTTCAGCGTCGGTCCGCAAGGACTTTTAGCTACTGTACTATAGTGGCTTTCGCGGATGCCATCTTTCTGAACGGTACACCACTATAGTGGCTCACTTATTTCTCAGTCGTTGAGAGTTGTATACACCATTGTTACGCAATGGTAATATGCGTTCGCATCAATTATGCTTTTTCAGACTCTTTATATCAAAATTTATGAAAAAAACTATAATTTATTCATTCGTATGTTTGTTGTAACATAATTACGTAGTATTAAGCACCTCTGGATATAGTCTGTGTCAGGCCATGCTGTACTCCGCGAAAAATCTTGCCATAGCTAAGAGGTTAACGCGTTAAGAAAATGGTCGCCTTCTCTTACTAAATCTCTATCTTGAATAATTTCGAAAGAAACAGCTTGCAACGCTTTATATGGTCCACCTTGTATGTTAACACTTTGACTGCCATGGGTGTCACCGGTGGCCGGCACTCGACTTGGTTACAGCGCTATGGGGGCCACCGGTGACCGGCGACGCGACCAATACTAAAATACATAATTAGAGTAAATATCGATACTGATAAATTTTCAAATAACACCACTGTTACTATAATGGTTTGAAGAAATTAATGCCATACGGAACATGCAAATATAATTTTATCAATAGAAGGAAAATATAGATATTATTCTGTTCAACATAATATACATCGCATAATAAGAAATTCATGTTGGCGCCATGGGCAAACCATGTAAAATGCGCGCGGCAGTCAACGTGTTAAGGTTAACAAGTTCAATAAAAGTCACCGGATCGATCGACGATTGAAAACAAACGCTTTCATTATGTCTGAGGTAATTTATTGGAAAATGTATGAGGCACTATTTGTTCGAACGATACGGGAGCACGAAAGAATGAACGAAACAAGTAGCTTTTACGATCGGTAACTCAATTATAACCTGTCCAATAAACTTCTGTTTCTACTTAGTCATCGGTTATAGAGTTTAAGTAGCGCTTTATTATCTCAATGTTGTTGGCTTGTAAACATTTATTCCCGTTTTACAGCTTCTACACGAGTTACAGCTCGTGCTAAGTGAGGGTAAACAGCGTTTTACAATGTTTACTTCTCAACTGTGTGGAGCGTGTTTTTTAAATTGATAGAATAAACACCGAAAATACGTAGCAACCGTATTTCTCGAGAAAAGTATTCTATTTCCGTTGAATTAAGTATCAGATGTAATGACGGAAAACATCGAAGAGCTAAACAAATACCGTGAACCTCGTTCTCTATTTACAAATCGTACATATAGTAAATGTGAATTCTTTGTCCGCTTTATAAGTTTGATGTTTGGTGTCGGTTTTGTAATATCATTATTGCAGAATGTATAATAATTTGTGTAGTCTTTAATATATTAAATTGCTCTTAGAAAATAATTGCTTTGATAATTTCGATACGGTTTCGTTTTGAACTGTTATTTAGAAAGCTTCATTCATTTACTTTCAAATAAATAAATCTTTAATCGTAGGTATAGCATTGTTAAAATTTTGTACAAATTTTGTCGTTCTATTTCTGCTGAAGCTCTATTAAATTTTACTATTATAGTATAATATATATTTTAATAATATATATAATATATATATTTAACTATAATAGAAATTTTATTATATAATCCTTCAAATAAGTGAAAAAGACATACTATTTGTTGTTCTGAGGTGCTTCGTAACGGACAGACAGAAAGTCTTAGAAACTTAATAAAACATGTTATTAATTTCTCGCAAATAAAGAATAAAATTATAATTTCTTTGAGAAGTTTAAATAATTAGAGTCAAGAATTCTCGAGACCGTAATATAACCAATAAATCATCCAGACAGTTGTATTAAAAAAAAAGAAAGAATGGAAAAAGAAATGAAAAATCGGCATGTCTGTTCGTTCCGTTTCGAGACGTTTTCGTTGCGACATCGAAATGCGAAGCTTCGTTTCAATCGAGTGTCTTAGAATGACGCAAACGAAGATCCATCCGGCTTGACTTAACGAGGATTCATTTATTTCGACCTCGGCAAGAGACTCGGTTCCCGGTGGCTGTATTTATTCTGAGGAGTTACGACGAATGCCATTAACTGGAAGCTCTTGCATTTAATCGTGGGACGAGTATGGTAATACACTTTCCTTATTTATACACCGAAAAATCGGATTCCACGCGTTCTGAATCCACGGTGTTCGCTCTATAATGGTCAAAGTGAAAAATTCCATCTGTACGCGAGACAATTTATCATTCCCATTTCTCTGAATCGTTGTCAATTTGTCACGGTTCTTTATAATCGCGGTACACTTCAGAGATTTCTTATTAAATTCTTACGACAGCTACATTAATCGAAACAGACATTCCACTACTCTATTTATTTTATGGAACAATTAATTCGGTTCTTCTAGTTCCGATAGTTGCAGCATATAATTACCGGTGCTTCTTAAAAGTAGAAATGAAACTGAAGCTTCTATAAATGGTAAAAATTACACAGTTTGTGATTTTTTATAGAATAAAACTGTAAAAAAATAAAACACAAATAAAACATTTGTGTGAATGAGAGATTGAATGAAATTCTAACGAGACATAATTATTAGAGTAGACAGTGAAGATACATTTTCTTGTACTTGGTTAATTTTTCACTAGAGAACGGTAGAACATTTCGAGCTTAACACTAGAACTATCAAAGTGGTCAAAATGACCGATTCGTAATTTTTTACAGAATCTTTATAAATTAACTGCGGTGCCTCTGTGCAGATTTTCCACGATTTTCTATTAAAAATATAGATAAACTTTTGTCTGAATCGCATTGCATATTATTTTATATACTTTCCACTTTGATTTCTTCGGTAGAAATAAGTATACTTTAATCGTCGGAAGTTCTAGTGTTAACTGAATTTTTCATGATGTTCTGTAAACAAATTTTTTTTTACGTGCTCATTATTTGAATTTCTTTAAGACAAATTCTAGAACAAATAGTGGATTAATCAAAATATGATAATATTAAGACGTGGAAAATAAATATCAACGTATCAAAAGTAAAATATATCTGAAATTCGCGATAGATACAAATTCGGCAAATTACTTGCAGAAAAGCGAGAACGTGATAAAAAAAAATGTTCGGCAGACGCGCTCATCAATAACAAAAATTCGTCCCTCTAAAAATCGAAGACGCGAAACGTTGACGATGAAGAGGGTAGACGGCGGGAAATCGGTAATTCGCTCGCCTTTAATTAATGCTAACCATTTTAATATCCCGGGCATGTGACAGCGATCACGTAATTATCGCTGTGATCCCTGATGCGGCGCGTGCAAATTAAAGCGTGTCGGCGGCAGCTAGGCGCAGTTTAACAGAGTTGCACCCTTTCCCTACCGCGTATCGTGCAACGTTAGTCAGCTTGTAATATCACTTATCATGTGCTATTACTCTCGCTAACCCGAAGTTGCATCGATATGCATCTCCGCAGCGTATGTCTTAAAAAAAAAAAAAGAAAAAGGAAAGAAAGAATAAGACAGAGAAGGGTGGAGAAGAAAAATTGCTTCCTTTTGGTTAAAAATTACAGCCCCGACTGGCAATTCGATGAAAAGTCACGAAAAATATGGCGTTCGAGAAAAGTATAGAGGTTTTATTAACATTCGGGGTAGAGTTTCCTGAACATAAACGAAAGGAAGATTGTTCATAAACAAGTAAATTGCTTCGTTCGAGATATTTTGAAGATAACTTTGAAAGGGTAGGTACGCCTCGGTATCGTATACTCCTGAAGTCTTCTTTGACCGTCTATTTAGTCAATAATCAGCTATCGGAAGGGTGAACTATCAGTAAACTATTCTCGTTACAGGTAATAATCCGTTTCTAAGGGTTCGGGCATCCTACGATTAATACAGAACCTAGGGTAATGGTGGATAGAAGGGGATTAGAAAGTTCTGAGGGATCAGAGACCTGGTTAGGAGTTTGATGGTACATCTTTGGAGATGTTTTGTTGATTCGTTATCCATTCAATTTTCGTCACATTTATATTAACTGTTTTACAACTACGCGTCTATAGTAATGTTTTTTTTTATCTATTTATTTACATATTTATATATTAGTTCTTAGTAAAACGCGAAACGCGGTACAATAATGTTTCGACTGTAAAATATTATACACGCTTTAACCCATTCGCTGCCGAGCCTAAATTATATGAAGTCATTCCCATTGCCATTTATATTTTTGGTAAAAGATCATTCTCTTTAAGTAAGAAATACAGTATAATTTTTCTAAAAAATTTGATTGTAGTATTTTTTCAAGTTTTTTACATTTCTATATTTATGTTTGTGGCCACAAAAAATTTGCTGATTCAAAAGCCTGCATGTTATAACATATTTAAAGTAGGACGAGTATACTCGTCTTGGCAATGCATGACACCCTGCCAACGACGAGTATACTCGTCCTTGGCAGCGAATGGGTTAAGAACTGAACTCCGATTAAGATTACCGATCTAGGAAAGCTTATTCTTTACCTCCACTTTTATAACTTTATCACTTTTGCAACCACTAAAATTATAACTAACAAGCAAGAAACAAATTCCAAACTTCAAACGATTGAAAAATTAAACTTTAACGAACCGAACAGAAGCTTCAAGTAATTTAAATATTTTCTCCACGGTGTCGCAAATTTCTCAACTCGGTTCTCTTCTCTTTAGCATCGTCGAGCTTTATTTTATTAGGTTGGAAACTATGAAACGGGCGTTTTTTGTTTAGTCTGTGTTCAGCTATGTTCAATTTTTTTACTTTATTTATTGCACGCAAATGTTTTAACACAGCTGTACGACTAGTTCCTAGTTTAGACCCAAGTGTTCGACTAGTTGTGCGTGGATCGGATTCCACGGTCGTCCTTAATTCCTCGTTATCAATATGGGCCGGTGGTCTTCCTCGAGGCTCGTTCACGATACTTAAATTACCGGAACGAAATTTTTCGAACCAATATCGAGCATTTTTTTCATCGGTGGATCCATCTCCGAATGCCTGATTAATATTTCTCAAAGCTTGGGCTGCGGTATGATTTAATTTAAACTCGTACAACAAGAGTAGATGTAAATCGCGTTTTGTTTCCATCTGATTTAGGATAAAAATAAAATAAAAATGGGATACAAACGCGAAAAAATGTTACAAAACGAGTAAGAAGAATATCGTTAACCCTTTGCGGACGAATGTCGCGGCTACGGCGATATAATAATTTGATTCCTAAGTTGAATTGTTACCTTCACAGCGACAAACGAATAAGAGACGCCAATGCGAAATTTCGTCGTCCGTTTTTTCTGTTTTCTATTTTATTTTCTGTCTAACTATTTAGATATTCAATTTATAATCTCGTTCTATATAGAAATTATCATCCACCTGGCACGAATCAAAGTCGAAAGAGTGCTAGTCCGCAAAGGGTTAAGCTTTATGAATAAAAATATGGAGCGCACGTTACAATGTATCTCTCTCAGTCGCAGCTGAACACAGACTAAACAAAAAACGCCCGTTTCATAGTTTCCAACCTAATATATCAGGCGCGTGCACCTTGAGCGTTAATAGATAAATAACAGTAACGATTCCTTTTGATCGTACAAATTTTAGTGACCCGAAAAGTATCTCGGACGATTCCTTCGTATCATAAACTCCGTTCGACGTTTTTACGTCCTCGAGACTTGTACTTCAATTTTTCCCAACCGGAACCCACCTCGTCGCGATGTTATCGCATGTATATTAAACGCATTCGTCTTCGAAAGTTGAAGACTGGCGAGAAACATGGCTGCCCCTTAGCTCGATTCTCGTTCTCCCAAAGTCCTTAGGTCGAAAAGTTGGAAAACTCGGGACACAGAGGGCCAGAGAGGGAGTTCGGTGTCGATTTCCTCGGGGACGTTAAGACATCGTTCCCGAACAAAAGAAACGTATTTACAACCGCACCGGGATGCGAACGAAATCTCGGTAGCGTCGTTAACGCTTCTCGCGGAAATATTACCATGTCAATTCCGCGAGATATTGCGTTACACCGGTGAGTATCGCTTTCCTCGGGGAGTAACGCGCGAGCTGAATGCGGAGGCGTGTAAACGACGCCATTGATACGCATCTTCCTGAAACCAGGAAATCCTAAGGGAACCACTTATGGGCCAGTTCATCCCTGTCTATTGCATTATGCCAGTAACCTCAAGATTGTGACATTGAAGCGTGAGCAGCGAAATTTAAAAGTTAGCACTTCTTTTTTTTATTGGAATGAAGAGAAAAGCAGTATCAGTTCTTGAAACGATTAGACGATCTTATTGTTTAACCCTCTATAGCTCGAATTTTGACTGCTTGTCAGAGAAAAATTACGATTGTTTACAGTTTTTCACTTTGATTTATAAAATTTTTAAATTAATAATTGCTATAGATGGATAGTGTTTTAATTACCGTGTTATCGTGTTTTAATCACCGTATTACTGTAGTGATGATAGTATCACTACATATACATATATATATTAATAAACAGTATTTATTTGAGATATTATTTTTGTTTTTTCTTTTTTCGTTCATATGCTCTTATACACAATAGCAGCTAAAATTACTTTAACCCTTTGACGTACGATTTAATTTAAATTATCTTTCATCCGGATTCGATTTAATTTTTTTTCACACGTTGGTATAAGAAGTGTTTGAAAATAAATCAAGTTTTCTTATTGCAAGATAAAGAAATTTATACAATTTAACTGTAATACAATGTAATTCGATTGTCAGGACGAATGGAACTCGCGTCATTATTCATCTCGCCCTGAAATTACCATGACGAGTTGTACTCGTCATTTTAAGTCAAGGGGTTAATCCTGTATTAAGAAGATAGTCTTATACAGTACTGTAATGTACGCAAGGAACGATTTTTAATCTATCAGCTTATGTCTCCTAATTTTTAAAAACAATATATAAGTCATATTATAACTTTCACCTATCGGCAACCTTATATTTTCATCAAGTAAAGCCTTAACACTAGAACTACCGAACAAGTCAAAATGACTTGTTCATAATTTCTTATAGAAATTTTAGAAATTTAGAATAATGAATTTTTGAGGATTTTCCGCAATTTTTTTGTAAAAAACATGCATAAAGAATTGTTACCCTTATTATAGGTATTTTTCGAAATACCTATCGTTTTGATTTCTTTGGTACAAATAGCTCTACTTTAATCGTCGGTAGTTCTAGTGTTAAAACTTCAGGTTTGAATCATATAGTACAGTTGAAAAAAAAAATAAAAAAAACAGGGGGAAGATATGAATAGTTTTAAGCGACAAATATTTTGCCAAATCTTTGTTCTTACGTGTTGAGAGCAAAATGGGAAATCGGAATATGAAGCGTATCACGTAAAAATACTGGTACGCGGTAGTTACCGCATACATATTATACATATTCGCGATTTTGAATTCTTCATTCGACGCAATTACCTTTTCACACTCGGATATCCGATGTTCAACATCCACTTTGCATTCAAATCCACGTATATAGCATATTGGAGGCATTCACGTGCGAAGAAACCTCTTATTCCTTATTCCACGAGCGAATATAAACTATTCACGAACGGCAGCGGCTGAATATAGAAACTACTTATTGGATTCACGAGTGCACGAAGTTTCTTGTGCTCGTCGAATTAACCTCGCCGGTGTATTACCGTGAAAAGTGTGCTTTTCGAATTAAGTGATTCAATTAATTCCAGTGGATGTAATCTTTTCTAATCTGTGCGCAGAAATACGTCTAAAAAACGGTGCGCGTTTCTGGTGGTCTTAAAAATACTTTAAATATCTTCTTTCGACGTTAGAATCGAGAAAAGTATCTTCGACAAGGGTTTTACGAATTTTTATTCTATATATATATATATATATATCCTACATTTTAATGTTTCATATTAAATTAACGTTTGAAGAACTTGGGAGATCAATTTTTCACTGTCTGTGGACTTACAAATTATGAGTTGTATATTTAGTGTTATAATTAATGGCAGCATCGAATATGTTATTAGTACTAGAACTATTAGTGATTAAATTATATTTATTTGTATTTAACACTAAACCTACCGACGATTAAACTGTACCTGCTTGTATCAGAGAAATTACAATAATNGGTGATTAAATTATATTTATTTGTATTTAACACTAAACATACCGACGATTAAACTGTACCTGCTTGTATCAGAGAAATTACAATAATAGAAACTTGGAAAAATACACAATGCTAGAGAATCGAATCTTTGACCATATATTTTACGGAAAATCGCAACAAAATATTCGAAAGTGCACCGTTAATGATTTATAAAATTTGGAGAAGAAATTACGAAACGGTCATTTGATCGCTTTGGTAGGTTTAGTGCTAAAGAAATCAAAATGAACGGGGTACGAATTAATGGTTTTCATTTTGAGATTCAAATCTTATTATCTGAATTATAATGTGGGGATTTATAAACGAAAAAAGAAAGTTTAATTGATCATGTATTAACACTGACGCTACTGATCATTGAGATAGATTTGTATTCAAGAAATAAAAAAATAAATAATGCAAGGGAGACAGACATTCATTGATATTTTTTACCGAAAATCACGAAGAATCTTTAAATAAATATATAATAAAATTTATAAAATATCTATAAGAAATTATGAATCGGTCATTTTGATCGCTTCGATAGTTCCAGTGTTAACTCAACCTCTTTTTGTTTTTTAAATCTTGCGTCGATCATGTCGTACTCGTCAAAAATTATCCTCAATTCAAATATTTAATCGTACAATCAGTATTATTACCACGTCTGGCGCAATTTTACTTCCAACCGCACGCAATTGAAAGTCGTCTTCCGTTGGACGAAAATAGGGGATGACGGTTCCATTTTTGAAGAGACGCCGGTTTAAATGCGCAGCGAGAGAAAATGACGCGTCTATCAAGTTACGGCGATAAAACAGGAACACCTGTAACAAGGGCTACAAGACGGAGAAAGAAAAAGCGTAGGGAAAGAGACCGGACGGGGTGAAACGCGACAAGGCTCCTGGTAATTGTCACTGTTGCTCCGCCATTTTCATCAGAAGCCGAGAGCAAAGCTCCCTGAAAGCTCTACAAATTGCGTACCCCTTGCGTTCTATTCGCCAACCAAGGGAACCATGGATGGGGGACCATAAATTTTCATTATTTTATAGTCAACGCCTCGTTTATATCCGCAACAAGCGAGAACGTGATGGCAGAAGCCCAGAGAAAGAAGGGAAGAGAATTCAGCATGTTTGAAACAAAGAAGAAGAATGGACGCAGACGGGAATGCAAAGAAGACGGAGTAAGCGGGGTGAAGAGTAAGATAGACAGAGAAAAGGTGAAAATGAAAGAGGCGTAGAGGGTAGAAATTGAGGAAAGGGGGAAGAATGGAAAGCCTCAAAGAGAGTCATGGAGCCTCCAGTTTCTACCTTCCTTCACCTTTGTCACTTTCACTGGTTCGATCCTCGTCTTACCTCCTTCCGTATGTTCGCCTTAAAGAATGTCTTTTAAATCGCCGCTGTTCCCTGTCGCTCTTAATTTTCCTCGGAAAACAGCATCTGCAGCTGTCCGTAGGAAACTCTTTGTAGGAGTCGCGAAATACCGTAGGTTATACCAGCGATTTACCGTGCTGCTGGAAGTCGAAGGTAAGCTTTCAATTTAGAGCGTAGCAGTCGTACGAGATGGTTGAAATTTTTATAATCTAACGGTGGACATTTGGGTCATTGTTAAAAATAACGCACGATCAAATTATTGCTAGTGTACCAGGTTGTGAATAAATGAATTTTAGAAAGGTTTCGAAATAGAACGGTTATCAAGATTTTACTCGAGCTTTCGATTTTTTAGAAACGAAATATCAGATATAAATATTCCAACGAAACGTCACATATAAGAATGAAATATTTTTATTGCTCGAGGAGTACGAATAATTTTTGCTAATAATATATCATTTTGAATAATATATCATTTCTGCCAATACTATGGATAATATAAAATTCCTTTATCACGTGGATTGTCTTTGAGTACAATGTTGTTCCTTCTTACGCTTTTAATAATTTCAAAGACGAAAAGAAAACGTGTCGAAGAATGAGAAATTAATTATATACGTGGAATTAAAAAAAAGACGTTCGTTATTTCTTACAGCGAGTTTACACTAGAACTACCGAAGAGGTCGAAATGACCAATTTATAATTTTTTATAACTTTATAAATTTATTGCGCCACATTTAAAGACATTTCCCATCATTTTCTATTAAAAATAAATACAAACGTGTATCTCCCTTGCATTACTTATTTTTTCATATACATTTAATTTTTCATTCCTTTAGCACAAATGTATTTTAATCGCCTGTAGTTCCACTGTTAGTACCTCATAAATTAAACTTTCTTTCTTCAAATGTATTTTAATCGTCGGTTGTTCTACTGTTAATACCTCACAAATTAAACTTTCTTTCTTCGCTTAAAAATCTTCGCGTTATAATTTCGTACAAATGAATAACAATAAATAATAAACTCACCTAACGATAAGATCTGAATCTCTAAATGAAAACCTTAAGTTCGTACTGTGTTCGAAATATTCTTTGCAATATTACCGAGCAATCCACGCATATTTCCACGAAAATTTCTTACGCTTCCACGAACGTTTCTAAGGAACAACGGTCTCGAAAGACCGTGCATAATTACTTATTAGCCGAAACCTCTTGCCGAAGAAAACGATTCGAAATACGGTTCGAAATGCGGTTCGAAATACGGTTCCCAAACTCTTCAAATAATTTACATCCACGCCATTGCCGCGGTTGGAGTTCCTAACAAGACGTCGCAGTAGGCTGGTAGGAGTTACGCTTATTAATTGACGATTTATAATTGCCGGCAGCCGTGTCTGACTCTTGGTGCCTGACGTATGGGGATTCGAGTTAAGTTGCGTGTGCCCCCCAAGGTGCTACCGCTAATGGGGTGGCTAGCCGACGTTTGATTAGTCCACCACGAGATCCATGGATATCCGACCACTTTTCTTCCCTTTCGTTCGATGTCTTTCACTCGTTCCGCCTCTCATTAGCGCAATCACCGCAATTGCCGTTCAGCGTGCACAATACAGAATGGTAAACGCAGGGAGTTCGCGTCATTGGTGTCTGGCATTTTTCTTCGTGAGCGATTTGTTCAAGGGAAATTGTAAGGGGAAGAATTCTTTTTCCGTTTGTCGCAGGAAGTACAATGATGTAAATAAACGACACGGTTTTTCAGGTGGTTTTCTGTTAACACGTTAACACTAGAACTACCGTATCGGTCGAAATGACTGGTTCGTAATTTCTCATAGGAATTTTATAAACTTACAGTGGCGCGTTTTTAGGGATTTTCTATAATTTTTTGCAAAAAATATGCACAAAGAATTATTACCCTCATTATAAGAATTTTTTCAAATACTCATCTTGATTTATTTGTTTGTAGCAAAGAAATCGAGATGATGAGTATTTGAAAAAATTCTTATAATAAGGGTAATAATTCTATTTTAATCGTAGGCAGTTCTAGTGTTAAGTGCCATGTGGATCATCGGTGATCCAGGTTAGGTGGCAGAAAGAAATGTTTCATTAGGCGAATGTGAATATTCTTTGGAATATATTTGGAATACAGGGTGTCTCTCAGACAAAGTGAAGGGACCCTTAAAGTGGCGATTCCTGAGATCAAGCAACTTTTTCGTTTGCTGTTAAAAGGAGTTATTAACACGTTAAACGCCACGCCGATTTTGGTCGACTTTCCGTTAGGCTGTGTGGTGCGATACTGATTGAGAAACATTTGGTCGCAAAATTGTTAAGAATTTAAGAAGGAAATTGTAGAGGCCTGCAAAGGAAGGTCGTATCTTTGTTTAATGTGATTTAATAGAATACATTAATTATAAAGTATTATTTTTTTTAAATTGATATTGTCAGTTCTCAGAAACCAACGAACTAAACGGAAATTTCAGAGTCGGTCCGCAGGGACCGGCGTGGCGCTTAACGTGTTAAGGAAAAACACTGACCAATTATAGAGCGACCAGCAAAAGCGTTCTCTCCGCGCTGCGTTTATATTATGTGGGTATATTTAAATAAAGAAAATGCCGGAGAAGATCAGAGCGTCAGGAATTAGGCACAAATACTATTTTTCCTTGATTAAATAGTTTAATTTAAATTAATGAAATATTTAAAAAATTATAAGATTACTAAACAGATATTAAAAAAAATAAATTATACTACTAATTAAATATCCTAATAATCAAGAAGGTAACGGTATCAGGTCGTTAATATAACAAAAATATATAAGACAGAAGAATATTGATATTTTTGTAACAAATAGTAAGAAGTAACAATTATTTTTGTAACAAATAGTAAGAAATAACAATTATTTATTTTTGTAACAAATAGTAAGAAATAACAATTATTTATTTTTGTAACAAATAGTAAGAAATAACAATTATTTATTTTTGTAACAAATAGTAAGAAATAACAATTATTTATTTTTGTAACAAATAGTAAGAAATAACAATTATTTATTTTTGTAACAAATAGTAAGAAATAACAATTATTTATTTTTGTAACAAATAGTAAGGAATAACAATTATTTTTGTAACAAATAACATTTTTAAAAGACATGTTACAAACGTTAAACAACACGGGTATCATTTTGAAACAGAAAGCTGAAGAAATATGTGTCACAATGATCAACAGCGACGAAGATAGATCCAGCAATTACCATTTCGCTTAATCCAATTTATTTCTCTTAAGTCAAATCAGGATAATTAAGGAGATCGATTCTGTCATTAGTATTTTCTTCGTTGACTGAATCTACTGGCGTAAGGATCATCAATGCGTCCTTCTTAATACAATTTTAAGCAGTCGAAGTCGTTTCAATCAAGTAATCGACGATATTATTTTCATCCGATCTAAATTGAAATCCATGAAATCGTAGAACGTATCGAAGAGCCACGAAGGCACGGCCAGATCTTGGCCTCGAGCCGATATTGTGCGATCTGCATCGCGAGTACCGATTCTCGTGACGGTGTTTATTAATTTTTTATTGAAACCGAATAAATCGACCGTGGGTGCGACCCGACTTTCTTGACGTTCTACGAAACAAAGCTCTTCCTGGTTGCAATAAAATTGTTTTCCTATCGGTCAGCTTCCAGGACGGTGAATGGAGTGTAAAGGTCGGGAGAACAAGAACTCGCGCGGAGGAGTGGGACGATGCTTGGTACTGCGCGGCCACCCATGCACTCTAATTTATTATAGTTGCTTAGACGAAAAATTGTACGGCCTGATCGGATGCTCTGGGAAAGACCAGCCTTGTATGAGAACGAGCACAAAGTCTTGTGCTCTTCGATACGTTGATGGTACCGCAAAATTAATTCATGGATGGAGAATTTTTTAATTCAAAGATTTATATAGGAATTGTGAGAATACATACAAATACATAGTAGGAATGATGTAATTTTGTTGAAATTAAATGTTTAAATTTTTACTGTGACGTGGATACACTTTATTTCAAAAACTTGAGATTTGTGATTTATAGTAATTGTTAGTTTTTTCCCTTTTTAACAATTTGTAATAGAAACACTTTTAATATAAGTTTCTTTCAGTATTTTTATAATATTTGTTATATATTGTATTGATAGCTTTTTTATAATTACTTTTTATATTCGTATATATAACATGTTTGGAGTAAATATAGAAGTATCACTTTTATAATACGCTCAGATCAGTTCTGATCAAATCTTAAAAACGAAAGGTGGCTTATTTCATGGACGATGCATTATCGAGTAAAAATATTTCCTTTTATAATAAAATGATCGCTTTTTATTTACATAAAACAGTTAGAACTCGCACGAACTTCCCTAATACCTTAAAATTATAACCGATACCTAATATAACCTAATACTTAAAAATTATAACTGATACAACTTTATTTCCTCAATACTATATAAACGAAAGATTCCATTAATTGATTGACGAAGTAAATACTATTCAATCGCTTCTAAAAATATTATAAAGCAAACAAAGACAAAACCTCTAAACTTTTAATCCACCTTCCACTGTTAAACATAGTACCAGTTTTTTTATACATTTATAACTATTTCTTCAACGATTTCTTACTGTTCAAAAAAAAAAAAAAAAAGAAACAAATTCGTACTCTTCTCTTTCTTTTCCCAAGACTATCGAGTGGCGATCGATATCGATCTTCGAGGGTGGCTGTAGAATGCGTGTGGGCGTTGAACGCGAAGGAACGAGGAGGAAACTCCGCGAAGGGGATGCATACGAAGACGAAATAGATGTGGCGGTCGGTTACTAATAACCTAAGGCCGAAATCGTTGTTCCTGCACCCACAATGAAATATCGCTATTGAAGGCCCCAAATTAAAGTAACCAAATGGGACACCCTGGGGCGCCTGTAAGGTAGAATATATGGATCGAAATCCTCCACTCCTCGGTTTCCTTCATTTTACAAGCGCATAATTTTGTTATAATATTTAACCGGGGCGATACACGTTTGGCTTAGAGAGAATTATATTTTTCAGATCATTTGGTGAACAATTTATCGGTTTATGTTTGCAGTAGGAGATATTATTTATGTTAGATATCAGGATGATGTGATTTATGTAAAGTATTGTAAATTTAAGATGAATAGAAGAATGTAAATGTATGAATATTTTCGATTGAAATAGTTTAGTTTATTTCATTGTTTGAAGATTAATTAAAAAAAATATTTATAAAAGTTTATTCTTTGTAGGAATAAGGGCTTATGTTTCATATTAATTTTAATATGAGATTCGAGTGTTAAGTTTTATCGTATTTCTTAATAATATAATAATAGTATATATAACTTATAATAATATAATAATATATACTATTATTAATATTATTAATATACTACTATTATAATAATATAATAATAGTATATATTATTATATAGTATATAGCATACATTATTAAATTAATAATAGTATATATAACCTTATTATAATATAACAATAGTTATTAGGGTAATAATTTAAAAATATTATTTCTTTCGATTCAGAATATTATGGTATAAACAATTTGACTGATCAAGTTTCTTTCTTAAAAAAATACCACAGTTTTAATTTCAACTAAACCAAAGAAATTTTATAATCTTATACGTGTTAACATATCGATGCTTATATACTTTATTCCTTATTTCAGTTTTTTCTTCGGATAATAAACTAAATATATGGTACAGTCCGGTTAACTTTATAGTAAACTCTAACACGAACTGATAAAAATTCAGATATTTGTTACTCAGTTCTTTTTTGACATATACTTCCTTGTCGGGCATAAATAAATTATCATTTTTTTTTTTTTTTACGAATTCTTTTTACTTTAATCGATGGTAACTCTTGCTCGAACAACGATCATCTTGTTAATCTAGCTACAGCCCTGGGTCTGCCACGCTGGTAGGTCCTTTAAATTACTCCGCACGGGGAACAATAAACTGGCGGGGTTTATGGCTGCAGCCCATTCGAAAGAGGGAAACGACGGAGCCACGGTTTAATTTCATAGCCGTCATGTCGATGCATCAGTATTTCGTATCATACAACGAAAACTTCATTCGTGGCAGCAAAATTACCCTTTAGACAAACTGGACTTAAAAAGTTTGCTTTTTACGAGTTCGCAAATAACCTGTTGAGAAGAACAACGTACACATATAACGAAATAAATATTAATCCTTATCCAGACAGTTCTATTAATTCGATACCTACTGTTCATTTATGCAATCAATTTATTCATATATATTTTCCTCGCTTCTGGAATATATTTAATAATTTTTACTTACACTGGAACCGCCAACGTGTAATTTTTTACAGAAATTTTATAAATAAACTACGGTTCTTTCGAGAAGACTTTCCATGATTTTCTGTTAAAAATATAGATAAACACTTGTCTCAGTATTACATATTATTTTGCATACCTTCCACTTTGATTTCTTCGGTAAAAATAAGTCCGTAGTTCTAGTGTTAATATAATAGAAAAAATCAGAAAAGGATTTTTCAAGTGCCGTTCAGAATATTAAAAAAAAAAAAAGATAAGGGTAAACTCGTTTTTGTATTTTTTGCCAGTTTGTTTGATTATTGATTAAATTTTATTCATCGAAGTTTAATTTAAGGTTAAAAGAAAATGTCCTGTTTGTTTAAGACAGCGAGAAATTTTTATTGAACGTAGCTGAGATTCAATATTCTTGGAAATAATTTCGATCTCTTATTTTACGCGACACGATGGCTGTGTTAGGTCCAAAATTAATTTCTATCTTCGAAAATCATATAAGAATTGTTCGCGATTCGAAATCTTGCACCATACTCATATCTCTCGGGTCTCCCTTATTCCGCTCCAACTTCCGACTCATCGTGCCCCGCGGCCATCGAAGGTAATAACGAAATTTGTTTTCTTACCTTCTTCACTCTCCTTTTCGCCCCTCGACGCTTTTCTTCCCCCATTACTATCGGTCTACCCTCTGGCCAGCATCTTAAAAATCATGTCAACAACGCTCTTCACTGTTCTTACGCTTTAAGACCGTATTCTTGGATGACATGTAAATTGAAGTTGTTGACAAAGGTTCTTACAAGAGGGTTGAAATTTGATATATCTCTAGAAGGTTTTATCATTGTTCCAAGAAAGAATTTTCTATCGATAGAGCGAAAAAGATTTGAATTTCTCAATCATTAAAATCTATATTCGATATTTATGAGTGTTAACAAAGTTAGAGGCTGTTGAGAATTTTTCGCTGTATTAATTTCTGTAATTAATAGTATAAACAGAAAGCTTGGCTTGATTTTTTCAATTTTTATTTTCAAAAAATTAAAACATATAATGGTTTAAAGAAATATAATCGATTAAGGTAATAACAGAATGGATTTCTTTTTGGTACTCCTTAAACTTAAATCATTTGTAGGATAAAAATTTATTAGAAGTCTTCCCTATATTATTATACAATTTTTTTTTGTTTTATTATTAGTAATGGGAATAAGGTGTCTCAATGAGCTGCTGTTCTTAAATCTTGTGATGAAGACACCTCCAATGAGAAGTCCTTTTATTACTATAAAATGACTTAAACTTTCTCTATTAACTAATTTATTCTAAATAATTTTAGTCAATACTAGAATACTAGAACTTACATGAAATTGTAAAAATGACTAATTTCTAATTTCTTATAGGAATTTTATAAATTTACTATTGTACCATTTTTGGAAATTTTCTATGGATTTCTATTACAAAAATATACATAGATACAAGTTAGTCCCCTTTGTACTATGTATTTTTTCATATACTCTTCGTTGTGATTTCCTTCGTCCAAATACATAAGTGTACTTAATCATTGATAGTTCCAGTAATAAATTTTTAACATAGCTATCAACTAAGCTATATTAACTCTCGGTTGTCACACCTTTTTCTCGAACCTCGATCATTTAAATCCAGTTTAATTTTCAAGCAGTTGCTTTTCAACAATGCTCAATAATTTTTAACAAGAAAAAATTGAGAATATATTGAGAATATATTGAGAATACACATTATTAGTAATGGGAATGAGGTATCTTAATGAGCTGCTGTTCTTAAATCTTGTGATGAAGACACCTTCAATGAGAAGTCCTTTTGCTACTATAAAATGACTTAAACTTCCTCTATTAACTAATTTATTCTAAATAATTTTAATACTAGATAGTTAATACTTCTAGTTAATACTAGAACACTAGAATTTACACGAAATTGTAAAAAAGACTAATTCCTAATTTCTTATAGAAATTTTATAAATTTACTATGGTACCATTTTTGGGAATTTTCTGTACATTTCAATAGATACGAGTCCTCTTTGTATTATGTATTTTTTCATATACTCTTCGTTTTGATTTCTTTCGTCCAAATACATAAGTGTACTTAATCGTGGATAGTTCCAGTAATAAATTTTTAACATAGCTATTAACCAAGCTATATTAACTCTCGGTTGTCACATCTCTTCCATAAACTTCGGTCATTTAAATCCAGTTCAATTTTCAAGCAGTTGCTTTTCAACAATGCCCAATGATTTTTAACCAGAAAAAATTGAGAATATATTTGAGAATATATTTGAGAATATATTGAGAATATATTTAAGAATATATTGAGATTATATATTATTAAATATTGAGGACACTATGCAATATTTTCCGATTAAAAAAAGTGAACAAACGAACTGATATCCCTTCGTATACATATTACAATCATATACATATTACTTCTTTGGAAATGTCCCTTTCCATAGCACAATTCTAGGTCACGTAGGCCCGTAATGACAATCAAGGGCTAAATAAATTTAGTTATCACTCCTCGTACGGAAACAGCGTAGCAACATCGTAATCGGTGGTACTCGACACAAGTATCCGTTCCCTTCGTTCCAGGTAAGCACTAGCTTCCCAACGACTTTCGTTCCGTTGCCGCGACCTATTCTTTTGTTATTTCCTCGTACTCGCGACTTCTCACGGCTTTGCGAGAGCAACGCTTTTCCGATTGGCATGCTGGGATCGCGAACGTGCAACGAATACCGCCGATAATGCTATTGCATTTTGAATTTAGTGCTCGCGGCCCGACCTTTGGCTTCCCTTCGGGCTTTTACGCGCTTTGCATGAACGTTTAAGAACTTTGCAGACGCATAAAGAGCGTCGTTGAAGTATTGAAACGCTCACGACGTTATTATCCTCGCCATTTCGACCACGTGAATCTTGGCATCGATGCTATTGTCCTTTTCAGCTCGATAAACTGTAACGGCCGCCGGCTCAATTGACGGCCGGGAACGACTTTAAGACTTTAATACGAATCGAGGAAGTGTACAAATGTGGATAACACCGAACCATCTTTCGGAATTATATTTTCGACCGGAATATAGCTTGGATCCTGGAAGATTGAAATCTTTACGGTAGATTTAGGGGCAATGAAACGTGGCGTTCTGAAGGCGAATAAAATGTGTTGGGCGCAAAGAAAAGGAGTAAGCAATCTCGACGTACACTTGAGTCAAGGAGAAAAAAGAAGGGGGAGTGTATTATATATTTAATTTTTCCGTGGAACGATGGTGTTGCGTATTTTAAATTTCAATCACTTTTTCCGCGTTTTTATTCAACGGGTATTTTTTTTTTTTTTTTTTTTTTTTACTTTATTTTACTTTATAAATGTAGCCTCTGGTGTGTGAAATATGATTGAGATATTCAGGAAATGAGGTCACTGCTTTAAAGTGGTTGCAACCAGTGTTCGCGTGTACGTGAAGTTGGAAGCGTGTTCTTATGTGTGGCCAGTGTGTTGTGGAAACAGAGTGAGAACAGAGAGCGGACGGAGTATCCAGGGAGTTTTTAGAGCGTGCAATTTAAAAGAAAGAGCGGCGAGAGAGTGTCGCGGAATGTTCTAATTGTAAAGAAAGTAATTATTTTATTCGTCTTTACGTGGTTACTGGTATATTATATTTCTTAGTATAATTTTTAACATGTTTCAAAGTTCCTTTGGAGAGATAGAAAGAAGTTTATTCATAAAGCTTACAATAGGCACTACGGTATGGAAATTATTTTTTATTATAAATAATTTCACGTTGCTGTGTTCAAAAATTCGACCCCATAATAATAATAAAAACTGTAATTTACAAATATATTATACAGGATGGACCAATAAAATTGAATACTTTGAATATTTCCACAATCATAAAAATAAGGGAATAATTTTTGAAGCAAAAATTTAAGTAAAAATTATTATTATACATATTATAAGCAGAGTCAATTACGAAGACATCGAAGTTTATTCAAACCATTTTTTTTTCTTGTTTCCATAATTCCAGAAATATTCATGGCTTTTATTTGTCTACCGTGCATATTATATCGAAATTTTTTTTTTTCTGCAACAATTAATACATTATTCAAAACAACTTTCCGCTTTAAATGTTAAAATAGAAGAAAAATTCTTTGGCACAAAGTTAAATAAATAATTCCGTACCGTACAAGAAGCACGCGGTAAGTGGTGCGTATCTCCGACCATCGATTTAATTAAAATTTCTTAAATAATTCCAAGTAACACTTTTAACACATAATACCATTGAATATTAAAACGTTATTCACGTCCACGTGTCGTGATCACGTACACCGGCGCCATTATTTTCTCTCCTTAATTGTACCCCGTCGAGTCACCAAATAAACGAGACTCGGGAGTTCGCTTCTGGCCCACTGGAAGTTTCCTGTTCAAGTTCGATCGACTTGCAAAGTAAATTACGAAAGGACCTGAGTCCCATAAGATTCACACGGGCAATCTATTCTTGCTAGTTCTCGATAACTATGAATCTTATAAAAACTTTTCTAACTAACTGTTTTCGTCTCCTTGGATCGCGTGTTCGTATCGATCGATCATGGAAAATTATATTAAAAAGGTCGGGTCAATCCCTCGACGTACAATTTCAATTCTGATTACTTTTGACTATGCGTGCCAGTTAATTATTTGTTGCACAATCACAATGGAAATGGTTATACTGGAAACGAACAGTTAACATTAGCGGAAAGTGAAAAGAAAAGGAAACGAATGGCGCGAGAATGATTGCTTTACCATTAACCAGAGGAAAATCCAACAGCCCCGGCAAGCTCTCCTGGAACGATAAACGCTTGCTTCTCGATAAAACACTCTCGACTTGTTTTCTCTGCTCTAGACGGCCGAAGAAATCGCCTGGATGACTATGTTTGCCGGGTGAGAAAAAGGAAATAAATATTTGCATGGTCACCAAAGACGAGCGACAGAAGAAGGAGAGAGAGAGTCGGGGTAGAAAATGGGGTTGGGCGCTCCTTAGTTCCACTCGCAAGGTACAGAGGACTCCGTTATTTGTTCCAACTTTGACACAATAAAATTAAAGTTTGTGTCTCGCTGCTTTCCGCTCATAGAAGCTCAGGGATTCCGTGATTTTAAGAGGCAAACAAAGGGCAAAGAAATTCGAAGGTAATACCGGCATGTGTGTCCTTAGCCGGAAAGAAGAGAGAAGAGGAACAAACGGAGGAGTTAGAGCGGCAGACGGTCGTTCAGGGATGGAACGAAGAGCCAGTTCTGCTCTTTCCCGAACGAATTACGAGGTCCACGGGCCAGAGGAATGCGTAGGTATCCTTGGAAAACATCAAAGCTACATTTGGAACGATTGAAATTGTTTCCCCGACTACGCCGGAAAAGATCCTCCGCGCTCGTGGTTGACTGGCTCCATGAGTATCTCGCTAGATCCCGCTTGAACCGATGTCCTTCCGTCAGGACCAATTCTTCGATTGTCTTTTGCAGACAACAAATTACATTCCGACACGTGTGTATCCCTCTCGCTGATTTTCTCTCTGTATCTTCCGTTCGATTCTTCCACAGGGATCTCACGCGCGACGTCCGCCTGCTTCTTTTTTTTTCTACGTACCAGTCTGCGGCACCTTAAGTATCCGTTGAGCGACCAACGCCAATCGATTTCTTTTTTTATTTTCTTAGAAATTTGATCGAAAGTTGTTGCAGCTAAAACGAAGGTCGGGATTAAGGTTAAGATCGTCGGTAAAAAGGATAAATTGTATCCGCGAAAGAGTCTCTGCGCGTCCTGTTTTTATTTTCACACACGCTTCGCATTTTGCAGAGTCGGGAACTCTTTCGAATATCGGAGGTATCTATCGAATAAGTTGGTACGCATTCTGACTTCGTCGATATAATTATTCTTCGAAATTTATTGGTATTAAAGGCAGATAAAGGGAAATACCCTTCTAAGACTTAGGACGGAGGGAGTATGTTGTCGCAAGAAGACAAGGACTATGTTAAGAAGTAAATACGTCTATAGTGGCGGTTATAAACGCTGCAAGACTGTAGATCCTCAAACGTAAAATGAAAGTTGCTATGATATTTATACATATTTAGAGTACTGTCAACCCTCCTATAACGCGGTGAGTGCGTACCGCGTTATATGAAAACCGCGCTATAAGAAACTCGGATTTAACCGTACAAACCAAGCTAATTCGTAGCGCNTTTTGCAGAGTCGGGAACTCTTTCGAATATCGGAGGTCTCTATCGAATAAGTTGGTACGCATTCTGACTTCGTCGATATAATTATTCTTCGAAATTTATTGGTATTAAAGGCAGATAAAGGGAAATACCCTTCTAAGACTTAGGACGGAGGGAGTATGTTGTCGCAAGAAGACAAGGACTATGTTAAGAAGTAAATACGTCTATAGTGGCGGTTATAAACGCTGCAAGACTGTAGATCCTCAAACGTAAAATGAAAGTTGCTATGATATTTATACATATTTAGAGTACTGTCAACCCTCCTATAACGCGGTGAGTGCGTACCGCGTTATATGAAAA
>SMSQ01018256.1:8766-27790 GCA_019453375.1 Ctenoplectra terminalis
TTTTAGGTATGCATGTAGACAGAGACGGAGTCGGAGACATTAAAATAAGCCAAAGAATGTATATCCAAGATGTATTAGAGAGATTTGGCATGGTGGATTGTAACCCTGTAAGCACACCGATGGAACAAAACTTGGACATCGCCAAACTCGAAGAAGAGACAAAAGTATATGACGACGAAAAACTAAGCGAGCCATACAGAGAGTTGATCGGATGTTTAAATTATTTGTCAAACGCGACGCGGTCTGACATTGCGTTCGCAACTAATCTGCTAAGTCGTTTTTGCGTGAATCCTAAGCTAAGTCATTGGAAAATGGCCAAGCGAGTGCTCAGATATTTAAAGGGTACAATAGATTACGGTATAAATTATTCTAAGTCTGAAAAGTCGTTTGTAGGTTATGTAGATTCCGATTGGGCTAGCGATAATAGCGATAGGCGATCATGTACAGGGTATGTAGTGTGTATTGCAGGAGGTCCAGTTAGCTGGAAATGCAAAAAGCAAAAGTCTGTAGCTCTTTCGACAATGGAGGCTGAGTATATGGCACTATCTGAATTGACCAAGGAAATTATTTACATGAGAAACCTGCTTGACCATATGAAAATTTACGAATTGATAAAAGATGCTACGCCGATAAAATGTGATAACCAAAGCGCCATTGAACTATGTAAAAACAGTGTATACCATGCACGTAGCAAGCACATTAGTATTAGATTTCATTTTTCCCGAGAAGCGCAAGAGCGGGGAGATATAGAAGTAGGATATTTGAACACTAATATAATGCCAGCAGATATGCTTACAAAGCCTCTCACTAAAGACAGACATGTGAATTGTGCGAAATTATTAAACTTGTTAAAGTAGACTAAGTACAGATAAGAGATACTTCGGCACGTAGATAAGGGGGAGTGTTGGAAATACCGCGAAATATCTACGCGCCTGCGTATGGCGAGATGTGTGAAGTTAGTTATAGTAAAATGAAGATCGGCGACCACGTTGTGCCGGTCGTCCGGTTTAGTCTTAGCCCAAGTCTCAACCCAACAGTAACGAATGAAACAACATATTTATTTTTGCTTATTTTTATATCATTCATGTAATTATTATATTATTATATGTATTTATTATTTTATGTTCTTACATAATTTTTATACGCTTAAAATGATATATAAATTATATAAAAATGTAAAAGTAAGGAAAAATAAATATAAATAAAGTCTAAAATATAGTAACGAATAAAACAATTGCCTAGCTAGCTTCTATTTTTCAAATTATATTAAAATTCTCAGTCTAATAATAATCCATAAATAAAGCCACATTTCGTATCCCGATTCAATTCTCCAAGATCAACAATCAATCTAAAATTTATCACAGAATAACCCCTACCATATTCTTCGAATCGTTTAACCTATTTGCTCCCATGTTCGAATCGTAGCACTTGAGAAATTTCTCGTTCAGTGAAATTTAGTCGGGACGCAACATCTATTTTTCAGGGTGCATAAAAGTTCATTAAGTGTTAGTCCGCCACATATTCCCGGCGAACGTGATAAAAGATGCTCGTTAAAAATTTGCATCAGTATTAATGGATCTCGGAAGACCAAATTCGCTGAAGTTCGCCAAACTTGAAAGCTCCTTTGTGGATTTCCCTCGCGCGAGGCTATCACAATTTATCCGCATCCAACGTGGAATTTTCGTTTTAAAACCGGTTGTCAAACGAGAAAGCGAACCGAATCTTCGAACACGAATGATGCTTTTACAAATAGAGGACGAGAAAAATAAAAAAGAAAAAATACTCATTTTTTTTTTGCTTAGAAAATTAGTTCACGATCTTGGAGAATATGCTCCGACAATTTCAATTAGAAATTCGAAGTCTAAGCGATGAAGACCTACAGAGTCATTAACGCGCTACGAGTGGTGCGGAGCGCACGTATACGACCGAGTGCACGAGTGCTTTATTTTTCAGTCCCTTGACATAATATAGCTTACAATTAGCTATTTTTGTTATTTTCACAATGCCACAATTTACAAGAAATATCAATTGTTTGTGTTTGCGTAACATTTTTCGAAAAGGTAGCGTCCCTAAACGAATAGCAAAACGCAAATGAAAGTTTTAACGCTACTCTGTGACGTCTGGCCTCTTTTACATAAGAAATATTATCTACTTATTTGTAAATAAATAAATCTTATACTCTCTTCATGTTGAAGTGTGCGCTATGTTTATGGCGCAATAGATGGCGCTATGGTTTTAGAATTTTGGCGCCGAGTCTACGGAAGAAACCCAACCTCTATACTTTCATCTTCCTTTTTATCCAGCGCCTTAAGCAACACCGAAGAATTCAGATAATCTCTGAAGCACAAGAACTCAACAGGTTATGGGCCCAGTGCTGTGTTTGTGTGGTTGTTGAAATAGGCTGAAAATTGTGTCGTTCGTATTTGCCTGCAAATCTACTTGAGGTTACTTGCCACGTGCACGCACAGGAGACAAGATGGACAAGTTAACGGTCAGCAAATTTAATGGACACGATTTCCCAGTATGGAAATTCCAAATGATGGGCTTCCTAGAATATCATGGTTTGTTGGAGATAGTGGATGGTACACGAGGAAAACCAGCAAACGGGAATACGGAAGAATGGGACAGGTTGGACAGAAAAGCACGATTTTACATTGGACTATCGTTGGAATCGACTCAGGTACGACAAGTGATGAATTTAAAGTCTTCAGCAGAAATGTGGAGTCGACTCGAGTCGCTTTACGAACTGAAGAATGCTGCATCGAAGCATTTATTATTACAAAAATTTTTCGAGTATAAGATGGATGATGGCGTCAGCGTTGCACAGCATGTCGCCAAAATTGAAGAAATGGCGAAACAACTGGAAGATCTTGGTCACAAGCAAGATGAAGTTACTTTGATAACAAAGGTATTATATAGCTTACCTTCATCATATAAAAATCTGATCTCCGCATGGGACTCAGTACCTGAAGAAGAGCAGACAATGGAAAATTTACTGCCACGACTCATGAAAGAGGAGTTATTAAACAAAGGATTGACTAGATTGACTCTCGATGACGCTGATACAGCTTGCGCTTTATATACCAAAGGTAAGCGTTACCAAAATACACATAGTAGTTCCAATTACAATAACTTCAAGAAGCATCAGAATAAAGAGCAGGATAGAGACAAAAGTAGTCAGAGAAAGTTCAAGGGCAGGTGTCTTAACTGCGGCAAGATTGGTCACAAACGTTCTGAATGTTATTCTAAGAAAATGCACAGCGACAATCAATCAAACATGGCTGTTTCAACGAGGGAATCTCAGGCATTTACAGCTGTCGAATGCCCAGTCTCAGAAGACTGGAAGGATGTTTGGCTAGCAGATAGTGGTGCAAGCTATCATATGACAGCAAATAAAGAATGGTTTACGTCATTCGAACCACTTCCAAAAGGAAAATTAAATATTAGGTTTGGAAATGGTGACCTAGTCAGTGCACAAGGCATCGGTAAAATCAATACAAGATCAATTATAAATGGTCACCTGGAGACACATACCTTGTATGACGTATTATTCATTCCAAAAATTACACGTAACCTTTTCAGTATCGGAGCAGCCACAAGTCATGGAGTGAAGGCAGAATTTACAAAGAATACACTACTGTTGAAAAACAATGGCAAAATAAAAGCAATTGGAAAACGAATTGCTGATCACATGTACCAAATGGATATTGAAGTGGTTGTTAATGCAATTGAAGCAAATGTTGTGACAAGTGAAGAGAAGCCAATGGAACTATGGCATGCTCGTCTGGGACACGTAAACATGAGAACTGTCCGAGAAATGGCAAAGGGCAATTCTGTGATTGGTATACGATGCACCAACACGACTGATTCAGCTCAAGCAGATCAGTGTGAGGCATGTATATTGGGTAAACAATGTCGTAGCTCTTTTCCACAGTCAATAACCCGTGCAGAAAAATCGGGTGAACTCATTCATGTTGACATCTGTGGTCCAATGAGTATTCGAAGCATGGGAGGATCAAGTGTGATGGCTGTATTTGTAGATGATTACAGCGGAATGGTATTTGTAAAACCAATGAAATCAAAGGCTGATATCATAGAGGCAGTTCGAGACGTAATCATCAAAACGTCAGCAGCAGGACATCGAATAAAGAAACTGAGATCTGACAATGCTAAGGAATTTAAATCAGTGGGCTTCAAACAGATGATGCATAAGTACAATATTATACAGGAGTTCTCAAGTGAATATTGTCCAGAACAGAATGGCAGAGTAGAACGCCAGAACAGGACTATTGTGGAAATGGCGCGAACCATGTTGGCTGCAGCAAACTTACCACTGAATCTGTGGGGAGAAGCATCGAATACGGCAGCTTTTATTCGAGGAGTCATACCGTTAGAGCGATTGGGAGGACGCACTCCGTATGAAGTTTGGTTTGACACAAAGCCTAACATTGGCTTCCTGCGGGTTTTTGGAAGCAAGGTATATGCTCTAATCGAAGGTCAACAACGCAACAAATTTGCACAGAAATCAGAGAAATTAACTCTAGTTGGATTTGAACCACAGCAAAAGGCCTATCGCTTGTGGGAACCCGGAACACGAAGAGTTATTGTTCGCAGGAATGTTAAAATAATTGAACCTGTTTTCAGACAATTGGTGTTGACTATTGGGGATGAACCCGAATTGAGCTCACCAAGGACGAACTCCGAAGACGAATTGAAACGCGCAAGAAATATGCATGAAGAAAAATCAACTGAGGATAATGACAAGCAAGAGCCAACTCAGAATAATACACAACGTCGTAAATATGAAAAACGCATTTGGGAACAAGACCCAACCGGCATTGCCATGAGAACACGAATGAAAACTGGAAACATTCAAATAGAAAACGAAGGCGAACAGTCAGGTCTTAACCTGATAGCTGAAGTTTGCCCCCAAAGCTTCAATGAAGTTTCAAATTCACCAAATGCGAAGCAGTGGGAGGAAGCCATGAATGAGGAACTAAGATCTCTTATGAAAAATAAAACTTGGGACCTAGTTGATTTACCATCGGGTCGCCATGCTATTAAAAACAAATGGGTTTATCGGCTTAAGACCGAACCTGGTGGAAGTATAAGTCGTTATAAAGCAAGACTGGTTATCAAGGGATGCTCGCAGAAAGCAAATATCGACTACACTGAGACGTTCTCACCCGTAGCAAGGTTCGAGTCGATACGAATTTTGATGTCAATTGCATGTGCAAATGATTATGAAATTTATCAATTTGATATCAAAGCTGCGTTCCTATACGGTGATCTCAAGGAAGACATTTTCATGGAACAGCCTGAGGGTTTTAACGACGGAAGCAAACAGGTTTGCAAGTTACGCAAAAGCCTATATGGCTTAAAACAAGCGCCAAGGCAATGGAACGCAAGATTCAATGAATTTCTACAGAAATTTGGTTTGATTGCGTCACAACAAGATGCATGTGTTTACGCAGCACCCAAGGAACCTTTATATCTGGCGCTGTATGTAGACGATGGACTAGTCGTTGGTAAATCACTTCAATCGATCAAGAGATTTCTTAATGAAATGAAGAAGGAATTTGAGACAACCTATTCAGAAGCAAAATGCTACTTAGGTCTCGAAATTGAACGCGATCGAAAAGCACAAAAATTAAAATTGCATCAATCGACATATGCTCAAGAAGTATTGAAGAAATTCAAAATGGAGGACTGTAATCCAGTGGGAGTACCTGGAGACCCACATCAAATTCTAATACGCAATATAGAAAAAGATGGAAGTCCTGGCCCAATTGTTGACGCACCATATCGACAGTTAATTGGCTCTCTGATGTACCTATCTGTTGGCACACGAGCGGACATCTCGTTTGCGGTTAGTGCATTAAGTCAGTTCCTGGAGAATCCATCAGAAGTGCATTGGAAGGCCGCAAAACGTGTACTGAGATATATCGCTGGAACGTGCAATATGGGAATAGAGTTCAATACGTCGGGGACACTAAATGTCTTAACGGCATACTCGGACGCAGATTACGGATCCTGCACTGACACACGAAAGTCAGTCAGTGGTGTGATACTGACACTAAATGGTGGTCCAGTAATATGGTTTTCACGCAAACAAGGAGTCGTCGCAACGTCAACAACAGATGCGGAATATATAGCCGCATACAATGCTACAAAGGAAGTAGTATGGACACGTAGAATTCTGGAAGAATTAGGACTGTGTCAACGTGAGTCAACTGTGTTGCATTGTGACAATGCAGCAGCTGAGCAATTAATCAAGAATCCAGTGTTTCACCGACGAACGAAACACATTGATATTAAATTTCATTATACACGAGAAATTATGAAACAAGGACTCTTGACAGTAAAACATACTGCCAGTGACGAACAATTGGCGGATATATTGACAAAGCCGCTCACACGCAGAAAATTTGAAGCAAACTGCCAAAAGATTAATTTGGTCTAGGTTTGCTCAAGTCAGGGCAAAAACTGTAGCTTGTGCTTGACAAGGGAATACCAAAGTTTTTTTTCTCGGTTATAAGTTTTTTTTGTTTGTCTTTTTTTGTTTTGTTCTCAGGTACAAATGATTTGCCATTAACATTGCGAGTGGGAGTGTTGAAGTGTGCGCTATGTTTATGGCGCAATAGATGGCGCTATGGAATAGATGGCGCTATGGTTTTATAATTTTGGCGCCGAGTCTACGGAAGAAACCCAACCTCTATACTTTCATCTTCCTTTTTATCCAACGCCTTAAGCAACACCGAAGAATTCAGATAATCTCTGAAGCACAAGAACTCAACACTTCAAAAGAAATTCGAGAAAAAACGCTTATTCCCTTGACCCTCCCCCCTTAATTCTTATAACTACCTTAATTCTTATAACAACCTTCCGAAAAGTGTTAGTGTCTTCCGTTCTTCCGTTCCTTCCGTTTTAATTCAGTTTCGACTCTCCCTTTTTCTCTCTCTCTCTCTCTCTCTCTCTTGCCCCTTACACAGTGTATCTAAATATTCGACAAACCGTGTTTTTTTCAGAGGTCGTGCAATTTTATTAGCACCGTCTAATTCGTAACCGTTTCTGTCGATGAAAGAAAAATACAGACGCTGCCCGTCTTTATAATTGCAAAAGAAAGCGAGCCTATTACTAATCAAACCTACATTCCTTCCAACTCTTCATCTCTGCGCAGTGGGTACTCTGTTCCTGGCATAAAATTAATTAAATTTTTGCGAAACCTTCTCCCGTGTATAATACCGTTTGACTTTTCACAAAAGTAGCTGGGACGGGGAAATTGCAATGGGATTTCTACAGAGAACCAATTTTAAATCTGGTGAGAACTAAGATATAGTCGGCTCAGTCGCCATAACTTTAGATTACGCGATAGTCTCCGTTTCATAATCTATCCATTTTCAGAGGCGTGCGAGGAACGAAGAAAAATCATGCTAAATACCGTCGCTGGAGAGTAACTTGGAAATTGAAGCGATTGGATTGTCTCAACAAATTGATACCAATTTTATCGGAGCTGCATCTTGTCTAATTCGTAAGAAATGAGGATTTCAAGATGAAAGGGGTTCCACGATTAAAATTAATTAACGCGTTAAACGGAGGGATAATTTTATTTTCTGTTTAGGAGATGCATTCTTAGAGGATTGCTTTGAAACTTATTGGAGGAAAATTTGGAAGATAAACAGGTAGAAACTGTACCGACGAAGACTTTCGATACGATTCATTTAAAAAATGTAAAAATATTTCTTGATGTTACATAAATTATAAAATATAATTATTTTAATTCAGAATCCATATAGCGTCCAACGTGGCGAAACAATATGAACCAATTATTATAAAACTGATTGAAAAACAGCTACAAACTGTACCAACGAAGACGTAACTTTCGATACGATCCATTTAAAAATTGCAAATATATTTCTTAATATTATATAAATTATAAAATATAATTTCTTTAATTCGGTTAATGTGTCGAATCAATGTGAACCAATTATTATACAACCGATTGAAAAACAGCTAGAAGCTGTACCAACAAAGACGTAACTCTCGAGACAATCAATTAAAAAATTGCAAATATATTTCTTGATATTATATTAATTATAAAATATAATTTTTTTAATTCGGAATCGACATAGTTAACGTGTCGAACCAATGTAAACCAATTATTATAAAAACGATTGAAAAACAGCTAGAAACTGTACCAACGAAGACGTAACTTTCGATACGATCCATTTAAAAATTGCAAATATATTTCTTAATATTATACAAATTATAAAATATAATTTCTTTAATTCGGTTAACGTGTCGAATCAATGTGAACCAATTATTATACAACCGATTGAAAAACAGCTAGAAGCTGTACCAACAAAGACGTAACTCTCGAGACAATCAATTAAAAAATTGCAAATATATTTCTTGATATTATATTAATTATAAAATATAATTTTTTTAATTCGGAATCGACATAGTTAACGTGTCGAACCAATGTAAACCAATTATTATAAAAACGATTGAAAAACAGCTAGAAACTGTACCAACGAAGACGTAACTTTCGATACGATCCATTTAAATATTGCAAATATATTTCTTAATATTATATAAATTATAAAATATAATTTCTTTAATTCGGTTAACGTGTCGAATCAATGTGAACCAATTATTATACAACCGATTGAAAAATAGCTAGAAGCTGTATCAACAGAGACGTAACTTTCGATACGATCCATTTAAAAATTGCAAATATATTTCTTGATATTATACAATTTATAAAATATAATCATTTTAATTCAGAATCCATATAGTGTTTAAAGTGTCGAATCAATCTAAACCAATTAATATAAAACCGATTGAAAAACAGCTAGAAACTGTCCCAACAGAGACGTAACTTTCCATCCTCTCCATTTAAAAATTGCAAAAAATATTTCTTGATATTAAACAAGTAATAAAATACAATTTTAAAAATTTAAAATCACCATAGCGTTCAACGCGCCAAACCAACGCAATAACTTTCCGAAGATCTCGGAGCTCGAGAAAACGGTCGTACGCTCTCACAAAAAAATCCGAGCACATCCAGTGACGTACGTACACGAATATTATTTATATACGAAGCTGTACATAAAACTGAAAATCCTTGCACGCGTTGCGGTTTGAATACCACGTTAATAAAGCTCCGTGAGAGAAACACAACCAAGAGAATCTTTGTTCTCCTGAAGAGGATGAGCGAAAGAGCGCAAGGGTGGGATAAAGAGCAAAAAAAAAAGAGAGAGAGAGAGAAAGAGTGCGAGGAGTATACTATAGAAAAAGAAGAGAAAGAGAAGACTAGAAGTGGGAAGGAAAAGAGAAAGAGAGAGAGCGGTTTATGTCTGACATGGTAATTTTTATTTCCCCGGGCAAAAAGGCGGGCTTTCATGCGGTCGGCGCTTTCATCCTGGTCTCGAATGATAAAGGCTCGAGAGGAACGGAGACGGGAACAGAGGGAAAAGGGAAAGATGGCGAGGAAAGAAAAAAAAAAAAAATCCCCCCAAAAAAAAGGAAGAAAAAAAAAAGAAAAAAAAAAAAAAAAAATCGTGGTGGAAGAGGAGCAACAAAAAGGTTAAAATTATGGGCCTGGCTTTTCAAGGAACCATACACACGTGGGAATACAAACAATGGACCCTTGGTCCTTACGTTACGGGCGCGGCTTAGTTCGCAGTCCCGGTGTTCAACTTTGCAACAGTTTTGTCGACCTTTTGCTAGCTCGCGCTACGCTTGCAGGATTATCAAACGTAAAAATGTCTGGGATTGCGGAATCGCTGCTCAAAGTGTATAAACTCGTCCGCGACACTTTTCACCCGTTAGTAATATTTTCGAGGCTCCAACGTACAAAGGCAGGTATGGCTGATGAGATTAACTAAATTGATAGCCGTGCACCGAGATAATCTCGTTTTCAATACAACAAGCACTAAAACGCCTTGAAACAGGAGCCATTCCTTTGGTCCCGTTTACAGGGATATAATTTGAATGCTTTGGATACGACCGACACGTTAGCAGGATTGTAAGGACAGTAAGTATATCTGATGGTTTTAATTAAAAACGACAACGAGTGAAAGCGACGTTTTAGCGGGCAGCAATGTAATTCTGAATTGAAATGAAGAGCCGCTAAAGGGAGCGAAAATATCGCGTATTTTCATCGTGATATCGAAGTCGTGAATTTGTAACCGAAAGAGCTAATGCATTTTCCAGCGTGTGCTCAAAAGTGCGCGGTACTTAATTTACGACTTTAATTAACCGTGGTATCCCTTGGCACAATCGCTGCAGACATCTCTCTGGAGGGTAAGCACATCAGCTCGGAACACGTAAAAAATTGTTCTCAACCGAATTTGTCGCGTTTCGCGTTGAAAATAAGAAATAGGGGAAAGAGGGAAAAAAAGGAAAAAAAAAGAAAAAAAAGGAAAAAAAAAGAAAAGAAAAGTAAAAAAATAGAAAAAAGAAGAAAAAAGTAAGAACCCTCGCGAAGAAAGAATTGCTCGTTACCGTGTTGTAAAAGCGACTCCGGAATCGTACGGGACGCATAACATAATTTGTATTACCAGCGACATGGAAATGCAGAGATACAACACAATTTCCTCGAGAAATTACAAACAGGAATTCTTAAATGTAATTGAGTTTGCTCGGCAAATTGCAAAATTTATATTAACCTGCGTGACTACGGGACATGTATATACAAATACCCCGATGATTCACAATCCGAATGAGATTGCCATTGAAGCAGCGGCTAGAAAAAAAAGATCCGTGCACATTTGTAAGTTGGGAAATGGCCGACTTTTTTCAGAAGAATCGGCACGGTGTTAATTCAATTAAGATCCGAGCTGCGAAAAATATATTCGCCAAGATAAACACGGTGGAATTATGATTATTTGAGAACCGAATCCTTTGATAACAGATACATTCGTTAACACGTTGACTGCCGAAGGGATTTTCCATGGTTTGTCCGGGGCGCCAACATGAACTTTTCTCGATCTGACTGATCGCAAAATGAACTGAGAATACGTAGATTTTTCATGTGCTAATAAAATTATTCTGTATGTTCTATATTGCATTAATTTCTTCGAACCATTATAGTAACAATGATATTATTGAAAAATTGATCAGTATCCATATTTACTATAATTATGTACTTTTAGTATCGACCACGCCGCCGGTCACCGGTGACCCCCAATTCATTCATTAACCCTTTGCCCTATACGAGTCACACTCGTGGCGCCGNTTATAGTCACACTCGTGGCGCCGATTCTGGATAAAATGCAATAAAAAGACACAATATCTATGATAAAGTTCAATTTTTGCTTCAGCTGTAATTTAAATTTACAATATTGAAAANGTGTACGAAGATTGAAGAACTCGTAAGCCAACGGGTTAATCGCCATAGTACTTTCACTCTCATTCTTGGACATTGGACTGTGATAGCTGCTAATTGTGTCGTACAACTAAATATCTAGAAATAAAGTATTCTTATTATTTGACAAATTGTCTTTCGCTACATACACGGCTCCACGAACTTTGTGGGAGTTAAACAGCATACGAAGAAAATATACACATCTCGTAATCGTTCCCGCGAACGACTCCTCGCTCCGTGCATATCAGGGAATCCNTCCTAATCGTTCCCGCGAACGACTCCTCGCTCCGTGCATATCAGGGAATCCGCGAAATTCCGCAAGAAAAATATTCGAGCCGAGCCGCAAAAGAAACAAGACTCGTATCCAATACGGGAAATACAACCGTTCCGAGAGGCCGTAGGAGGGCGAAGGAAGGGAAAGAAATTACGCGAACGAAATTCTTGGAAGGAATGCTGATATACAGGCGCGCACAGAAAAGCACGCGTGATTTTGACTTGACGGAGGGAAGAGTGGCTGCCAAGCACAGCCACTTTAAATGCAGATGCACGTTGCACACGCTGGAGACATCTTGTGCTCCACAATCACCTTTACTCACTCGGAACACTCGAGCCAACCCCTTGGTTTCCTCATCCGCCACCCATCGACCGCCCATGTTTATGGTTCTCCGATGCTCTTCTTTTAAGTACCAATAACTGTCCGGTACTCTTGAAGTATCGGAAGCATTCGGCGTGCAGCCTTCCTCTTCTATATACATGTAGAGCAATCGATAGTGTGTACATACAATTTTCGATATCTCAAGAGCGCTTAAGTAAACGGTGTATCTCTTCCACCGAGATGTTTTCCCTCGTGATCGTACCTTGCACTTTTCTTACTTTCCCTCTCCGGCCGGCTCGGTATCGCTTACAAATGTACTTCTGCACGCGATTTGCCAACGTGATTTCATCGCTATCTACTGTTCACAGCGTGCACGAGAATTCGAGCCGGGTTCTCGTCGGCAGTTGTAAAAAGGTTGCGCACCGCGTTCGAGTCTCGCTGTTGCGAACGGTTTCTTGTTAACGCGATCTCGAAAACACGTTCGTAATCGGAAACGCTCGAATTAGATTTTGCGTAACTCGAAATGGGGATATGTATACAGATGGATTCTTGAAGAGTCTTGTTAACACATTGAGGACGGGTGACGAGATTTCTCGTGCTTTGTATTTCAGATCTTGAAAAGGTGAGAATAGGAAACGATGATATATGAAAGGTTGCTATTAAAAAGTTATTCGTTCGGTTGAAATTTGAAATTAAGAGCTGTGTTTAGAATACAATTTATTCTCGAAAGTACGTAACCAGGAATTTATTCGATCGCAACTTTATTCCCTAGTAAGTTTTGCAGAAACAAGGTCCCGACGTCGATGTGTTAAGGACAGTTAACGACTTAATTTACGATACGGACGAACGATGAAAATATAGAATTCGATTAAAANTTAAAGTTAAAAATATTGTTAAGGACAGCTGACGATTTAATTTACGATACGGACGAACGATGAAAATATAGAATTCGATTAAAAATATTGTTAAGGACAGCTAACGACTTAATTTATGATACGGACGAACCGTAGCTGTTTTTGAGAACGGTCATTTTCATATCTGGCATGTTATTAGTTTACGACCTAGAAACTGGCGAATATTTCGATGTTCGTTGCTTTCTGGTCAATAGCAAAGTGCAGTATCCTAATCTTTATCAAGAACTGACGCACGTGTACTTCAGCTGCTACCTTCTGACACCGTTACTTCTGAACCTACCCGACTTAGAACTGACGCACGAACTCTGAGGGTGTGACATTGACCACCTCTCTTGATACCAGAATTTTTAACTGATCGGACATAGCTTCCCACCCTCTATTCTGCTGAATCTACCAATTGTAGGTGAAAATATTANTACCAGAATTTTTAACTGATCGGACATAGCCTCCCACCCTCTATTCTGCTGAATCTACCAATTGTAGGTGAAAATATTAATTTTTGAAAATAAATATTAATTTTCAAAAATAAATATTAATTCTCTACTTAAATGTTCTTAGATACGAAAGAGGAACAAACGAGGATTAGATTAAGACGGTATTTAAATTAATTGGGTTATAAATTTACGAAAAATAGCTAAAAAAAACGTGTAACCATCTTCTCTATCATCTTAACCCTTTGCACTCGCAAACTTTCTTAAGTTTCAAAGAACTATTGTGAAAACTGTTCTTTTGGAAAGAAAAAAAAAGAAATTATAAATATTTACGATTTCTTATTTATTTGGTTGATGTACTTTTATTTCAAAATATAAGAAGCATTTAAATCGATGAAAATATAGAACTCAATTCAAAATATAAATCTCCGAAGAAAATTACGCGTGTCGCCGCAGCGCCGTCAACAGAGTGCAAAGGATTAAAAAAAAAAGAAAGAAATTGTTGCAATAATTATACAAGACGCTTCGCGACGAAATATCAAAAAGACAAGTCCGAAACGTATTATTGTACCTGTGACTAAACCGACCAACACAAATAGCGCGAGTATATCGGTTCACGCTTATTTTTAACACAACATGTGTGTACGTTGAAATAACCACGAGGTGACTGTCTTGTAAATAAATACCCAGCACGGCGGTGATTAAAAATAAAAATCGGAAACTGCGACAATTAAAAGTTTCATGCTCGAGCGTGAAATCGATGGGAAGAAGCACGAAACTGTATTTAGAAAAGATCCTGCTCTTTCATCGGCCTTACCTCTGCTTCACAAATTGTTCCTGTTATCATCGTTCCCTCTGTCAACCATAATTTCTTTCCACACACCCTCTCCACCTATTTTCTTTCCTCTTCTTTTAGATAATTTTTCGCGTCATCTGTCATCGTAAATGTCGTTCTTGACGCTGATTCAACGGCACTACAAGACTGTCTGACACTGATTTATTATCAACCATAGTTGTAGCAACGTAAAAACACAATCCATCCGGGGGAATAGATTCTCAATGTTTCCCTAAATTTTGCCTCGAAAATCTTTGTTTGTTATCTTTACCTCGTCCGCATTCCATAGTTATGATTCAACTGGCACTAATTTATTACCCGATACAACCGTGCCTTTTCCGCGTAATTGCGAAAACAGAAGCTGTATATTTAACTTGTTAAAACGTCTAAGGAACCCTACGAGACCGTTTGTTGCTGTTTCTTTTGCAGAGAAGTGTGTCAGGTACACCGTACGCGTCTAGCACGCTATAATTACAAAGGATGTTTATTAAACAACGGGAAGTCTCGCAGGAAGTTAGTAAATTGATATCGCGTGATGGCTCGTAATATTTTCCAAGTATACGTTCCCTGATTATTCACTGTATGCAGATTGCCAACTGCATGATTGTAAGCCACCTTTCAAAGGGACCCATCCATACAGATAATTTGTATATTGTGCTGCGAATTTAATAATGTCCGCAATAATACAGGGAATTTATCTAGAGATATAGATTCAGCGAGATTAAACGCATGAGAAGTTTTTAATTAATTTCTATAATATTATTGTGAATTTATTAAAGTATTAAATTGATACTTATGGTCCAACAATTATTAATTTCAGGATAATACAGTTGGGACGGTGTATAGTTGACCCTCGAGCAAAGCGAATATATATATATATTTTTTTAATTCCAGAACCGTTCAAGTACTTGTTTCGAATCAATTTACATATTCAGCGTGTCTTTGTACTGTATCAGTGTGAGAAAGAAGACTGGTAAGGGACGTTCGGTAGAGTCGAAAATTAAAAAGAAATTTGAAGCTTAAGTTCAGTCGAAAGATAAGTCAAAAACTAAAAAAAAATTTGAAACCTTGCTGGTTTTTAGAGGACCTCGAATTAAGTATAACGCTATTTTTTTTTTTTTTTTGGTTGCTAATGTTCGGTTTTTCGGAGTGAAAACATTCCTTAAACTTTACGGTATGTTTTTCTATTTTTCTACATATCTTGAAAACTATAACGGATATTAACAAATTTTTAGACTGAGAATTTAATAGCTTCCTATGCTCTAAAAAACTGTAATAAAATTGATAAATATTTATTGTTTAAACCGAAACGGAACCCCCATAACTCTTATTTTTGGAAATTTTTATTTCATTGTCTAAAAAATGTGCAATATTTTATTGCAATAAGAATATGTGTACGAATTCTATCCCGTAATGTAGTACTTCAATAATTATACCGGTGACTGTATCTGTTATAGTTTTCGAGATATATCGAGTATTCCGCAAATTTTAAGGGGCGATTTGACCCTGAAAAACCGAATATCGGATAAAAAATCTATGGCGACACTTAGTTCGAGATTCTCCACAAACCAGCAGAGTTTCAAATTTTTTTTTAATTTTCGATTTACCGAATGTCCCTTGTGAGAAAGTTTGAGAAGGTATTATTACATCATTTATCATTTACAAACCAAATATATTATATTGGATATATGATTACATGTTCTTGACAGCGAATGGGTTAATTTGTAACTTTTAAGTCACACGGTCCCACAGAGGGTTAAGCGTTCAGCGTGGACAAAAATGTACCCCAAGAGTCAACGACCCTCCGCGCTGTTCGATACACGGTTCCACGTATAAGTCGCATTAATAAACATCAATACGATTACACGAAACAACGTTGAAACGGTATAACCATAAAATTTGACTTTTTATAAATTTATAATCTTGGCAATTAGAGCACGTAACAAGTGGACCCGTTTAATCGGAAATTATTTCTCCGGATAAAACCGAGATACAGCATAAAGCGGGCAACAAAAATATCGATATTAATACCCCTATTTAAATATCGTATCGGATTCATACGTTTAACCTCGTTTTATGAACATCAAAACGGTGTCGACACTGTTCGTGCTTCCCGATTGAACGCGTTATATCGACGCTATTAATGATTCGTTAATATTTTAACTATTCAAAGAACGTTTACGTGCTACTACTTTGCGAATATACAAACACCCGAACCTTCGATTTAATGGAGGGACACGGTGAAATGAAATTTTGAGGCGTGCGTATCACGAGATCCTACTCATTAAACCATTAACCGAGCATAATTGGAAATAGATATTTAACTTGGTCAATACGAAACATAGTCCGTTTCGATGAAATAAACATTACTTTCGACAAACTTTCATGGTACTCTCCGTGTTATTTAAATTGAGCTTCGAATTTCTATCGTCAGCGAATACATTTTTTTTCGCGTTTCAAAATTGCTTGTTATAGCAACCATACCGGCTCAATTATCAAACGAAAATTGGTAACTTGGTAAATTTCCGCAGAAACAGAGGGATGGGTCGGGACGAATGGTACGATCGAATAAAAATTTGTTCTGGTCGCAAAGATGAGTCGAAGGTAAGAGATAAAATTGTTTAAAATCATTGTTATGTGTTGTATAATATATTAGGTACTGGGATTCAGTTTAAATTCAATTTAATTTCTTATAATATTTTGCAGAGATAGTATAATAATGATGGTATCGTTAGAAGATTATTTTCACTTAGTTGGTGTACATTATTTGTATTTAAATTATTATTTAATGTACACAGTTAGTGTTCGTTATTTTAATTCTTCGTTTCTGTCAATATTCTGTTATTTAAAAATATAGTTATATATTTTAGTTATTATATCCATATATATTATAATAATAATAACTATTTGTAACTATTTATTAATTAAATAACTATATTTATATAAATATAGTATTATTTCCAAAGTTAGAGATCCTATACAAACGAATAATATTTAATGAATTTAATTTTAGGAACATAGAAGGAAACGTAGCGAAACGCATTTTTAATATTCATCGGAATAGTTCTCTTATTAAAAAGAGGGTAAACCAAAATGGCTGGAGTCCATTTCAAGCTCGTAAAAATTCAAAACGATAACGAGATCAAACCAACGGTCGGTTCATTTTTTGCAATCAAAACTCAAAATTTTTACACTAATAGAAACATTTAAGAGCTGTAGAAATTACTAACCATTTCTTTATTAAATAAAATTACATTTCACGAAACTCCTTCAATTTCATACCATAAATCCGCACCAACTTCTTCCGGCACCTAATAATCATTATATATCATAAAAAAAATTGTTTAAAACAACCGCTTAATAGTTTCACCTTCAATTTCGATAAAATCGAATTTAAAAATTCATCGGTACACTTATTTAACACTAAACCTACCAAAGCGGTCAAATGACCGTTTCGTAATTTCTTCTCCAAATTTTATAAATTATTAATAGTGCACTTACCAATATTTTTTTATGATTTTCCACAAAATATATGATTAAAGATTTGTTTCTCTAGCATCGTATATTTTTCCAAGCACCTATTATTCTAATTTCTTTGATACGAGCAGTTTAGTGTTAACGAATTCTACGATTTCAAGCATGGTTGAAATATATAAATCCAGCATCCTGCGATAAAACGAAACAATCATGTTGTAAACACGTGCAATGTATATTTACTTGCTCGTGGAAACATTTTGAGGGGAAAAATGGGTGGAACTTGAACAGAATTCCCCGGATCATTTACCGGCCGACGTGTGTACCATTTCAGAATGCAAAGATAGCTCGCAGCAATTTGTGCGGCGGTTCAATTATAAAACTACGGTCATTATCGCAGTGTTAAATGCATATACCGGTAAGACGAGTGTTTAACTTTATAAGCACTAAACGCTGAAACAGCACTATATCCGCCATTATTCGAAAGGCGTTGCAACGAAGCGTTCGTATACTTAACAGCGAGAGTTTCTCGAAAGAGCAAAGTTCCGTACGTTCACGAGTTAAAGCGAATTCTAGGATTTTCTTGCAGGTATGAATAATGAACCGGGACCAAGTTCTGGAATGATAAGGCAATCCCAGGCCGATCGATCGAAAATTAAGTGGAGGTGCGGTAACTTTCTCAACGCAACATACCTTATATTTACCGAGAGGTAAATTAAAAAAGTTTCCACGCCTTCTGTTTTAATAATCATTCAAACAAGACGGCCTAAGCAATCCCATCTTCGTTCAAACAATTATCACGCGCAACGGAATTTTCTCTATATTTGATGGAACTTACCATTCCACGGGCCTTTATTGCAATCTTAATATAATATTTTAATCCACGATACGATGGAAAAAAATTTGTACGATTGGGTATCTTTGTTGCACGGAATTTATTTATTTATTTATTTTTTTTCTCATTGAAAATATGTTTTTGGCGCGTCAACAAGAGGATTTTAGAGCGGAATAATATTTAATTAAAGTTAGGGTTCGTAGCCAGTGTGCAAAATTAGGTCGTAGAAATTTAATGCAGCGTTTAAAAAAGTCGCGATTAAGTGATCGATGATTGCACAGCGATCGAGCAAAGTNTTTAGAGCGGAATAATATTTAATTAAAGTTAGGGTTCGTAGCCAGTGTGCAAAATTAGGTCGTAGAAATTTAATGCAGCGTTTAAAAAAGTCGCGATTAAGTGATCGATGATTGCACAGCGATCGAGCAAAGTTTTACAGGTAAATTGTTTCTGAAAATTTCTATAATATTCTAATTTCTATAACATCCTAATTTCCATAATACTCTAATTTCTATAATATTCTAATTTTGTTGGAAATACCGCGAAATATCTACGCGCCTGCGTATGGCGAG
>SMSQ01018258.1:25012-45749 GCA_019453375.1 Ctenoplectra terminalis
AATAATAATAATAATAATGAAAGGAAAGAACGAAACACATAACATACACAGAAAAGAACGAAACAAAACAAAAATAAAATTAAAAATAGAAGTAAATTCTCTAACCTGTTTGTTTGTTTATAAGGTTTTGAATCAAGAGGTATTGGATGATAGAGGGAAGTTTGAAGTTTCACTCTGAAAAAATGAAAGTTTTGAAAAGTTGAAGACAAGATATCTGAAGATGTTTGTCTTGCTCGAATTTCGAAGATCTGAAGGTTTTTCGCGCTTGTGACAAAGAATATGATCCGAATCGCATTCCTTACCGGCTGAGAAGTCTCAAGCCTAGAAGAACTGCAAGCACTCTATAAAAAGCAAGCCTCAAGACAATAAGAAATCGTTGATCGTCAGGCCCCCGACCTGGACAAGCCAGTGGTTGGGGGTGAAACTGGTCGAACGTTTCAGAAAATGTTCAAGAAGCATCGAAATCTTTTATGAGTAGGGAAGAGCGTAAGGTGCTTCAAGGTTTATACCGATCATATTCTTTATCAGTTGGTTTGGTTAAATGATACATCCGTAATTAGGTGTTATAAAATAAATAAACATATATACCTTCGCTCCTGTTCCCTCCACCATCCTAAAACCTCCTATTTATCCTTAAGGGTGACATCCTATTGTTTTCATTTTGTATAGGAATAAGCAGCTGCAATTCGTATTAAGACAACTAATAAACAGTGTTTTTTTTAAAACATGTGACTATTTGCTTGACATTTATCATTTTACGGCTTCCATATATAATGAGCGATACATAAAAATCATTCTGATAACTTATCAACAAATTTGAAAAGGTGAAGCTAAACCTGAGCGCATAGAAAATAGTTCCACGGTTGGACGATGTTTGAAAAAGCATTTACGAGTATTGATGTAATTTGAAATTTCATATAAATTGATGGAGTAATACTTTTTAATACATGTAATTGAATAATTACTGTTATTTGATATTAATATAAATTATACAATGATACTTCAGTATAATTTTTTTTTAATTTAATTATATAAAAGCACTTCGATCAAATAAATTTAAGTTATTCTTTTCGCTATAATCATTCTCCATACGTTTTTGCTTTTTTTAAATCATAATTTGTTATCCGTACTCTTTCAATGTTAAGTAACATAGTATGATATTTTGACGAATAATGTAAACGTAATTTCATTTTAATATTTCTTCCGATTCGTAAGGTATAAACAGTTTAACTCTTTGCGGCACAGGACTTGAGACAATAAAACAGACCCATGTTGTCAGAAATTTGATTCCGTTTTAAATGAAACAAAATTGGTATATCTTTACTAATAAAGGAATCGCATAATGCAAAAACATAAAAAAAATAATAGTAATTCAATAGAATTTTTTGTTATACCATGTGAAACACCACATGGGTTTATGAATGGTTCTTATCAAAGCACGTCCTTTTCCCTAAATCAAGATGGGACTAAAAATGTCCCACCATGCATTACGGTGCATCAAAAAGGTGGGACACTTTCAACCCTTTGCGAACGGCGTGATTTTGAGTAAACCGTACCGTGGGGCCGAGCCGCTACCGCGATAGTCACTTAAAATGACCAGCGCACGTTTCAGCAGAAACGTTTCTTTAAGCGATTTTCATTCATAGCGCTCGAAGATGTCAAATTATAGACATATATGTAGATAGTACATGCGCAAAGTTATTTTTCGCGAACGCATATATGCGTTTCTCGGCCATAGCAACGCGTTTGTTTGGGACACATATGCGTCTTTCGGCCTTATCAATTGTTTTCGCCGAACGCATATTTGGGTTCCTCGGCCAAATTGGTGGTTTCCGTAGAACACATATATGCGGCGCTAGTCCGCAAAGGGTTAATCCCAGCGTGCCCTAAACGCTAGACTCTGATTCATGGCAAGTGGAGGATAATTTCAATATGGAACGAGATTATAAATTAAATTTCCTAACAATTAGGCAGACAATAAAATAGAAAACAGACAAATGGTCGATGAAACTTCGCATTGGCGTCTCCTATTCGTTCGTCGCTGTGGAAGCGACGATTCGACTTAGGAATCAAATTATAATGTCGCCGCAGCCGCGACATCCGTCCGCAAAGGGTTAAACTGTTGCAAGTAAAAATGATCTGCTACAAAATTGAGATTCGAATACACCGCCAATCGTGTATCTCACTCGATCGAGCTATTAACACTAGAACTACCGACGATTAATATAGAATTATTTGAATCAAAGAAAGCAAAATGATAGGTATTTCGAAAAATACCTATAATAAGAATAACAATTCTTCATGCATATTTTTTACAAAAAATTGCGGAAAATCCTGAAAAATTCATTATTGTAAATTTCTAAAATTTCTATAAGAAATTATGAACAAGTCATTTCGACTTGTTCGGTAGTTCTAGTGTTAAAAGGACGGCGGGAGGTTGCGCCGTCTTTTTCAATCGTTTAATCTCTTTTGCAAATATCTCAGCTTCTGGACGTCCTTTTTCAATAGCTGAGGGCTCGAATTAAAACTTAGAATCTAAGCTACGATTAAAAAATAGTTTTATTCAGATATTCCTCCCGATTCATTTGTCATAAACAATTTAAGCTTCAATCGCTCATAACTATTGAGCCGCTAGACCAATCTTATCGAAATTAATTTTAGATAATAGCTGTAATTCTTAGCTATCGTGCAAAAATATAAAATTAACAAAAAATACTTATCTCATGATTAAAAGCAGCCTGTAAAAATGATGAATTAACAAATAGTTATTTTAAGTTATTTTAAAAACTACATGGAAAGCTCCTTGCAGTTTAAACCGCGTACACATTGCAACGAAAGAACCAATTCTAGATTGATATCAGACGTGACTAACTCCAGCTTCTTATCACCCTTCATGTCATCAGAAATTTCTTTTTCGACACACGAAACATATGTATTATACCGTCTGATCGATTTTACGACCTTACTATATCTCTATCTCTAATTGTAATTTATGTAAGAAATGATACGTTGAAAGTGGTTTCATAAATACGTGGAATTATGTATCTCTGTTAGTAGAGGAACGATTTAAGAGAAGAAAACATGGATCGTCTCGATGTCGGTTTGTTATTGAATTTATGGTTAATCAGTATAATAACAGTGAATTGTAATGCTGCTGTGCCAAAGGAACCATATCAGAGCCAGATACCTACGCAGGGATTATACAACTCCAGCGATAATGTCGTTGTTTTAAATGTCACTAATTTTAAATCATCTGTCTACGAAGACACGAAAGGATGGTTGGTTGAGTTTTACAATAGCTGGTGTGGCTTTTGTCTTCGATTTGCACCGGTGTGGAAAGAATTTGCCAATGACATTTACAGTGAGTAAATTATGACCATTGTAGAGCGATTAAGAAATTGCGTAGAGAAGATAGTACTGCTTATCTTGTTTATTTTTCAATATATTTTATTCCATGCAATTATCATATCACATGACTTATTCGTATTTATTATATGCATTTGAATGGTAAACAAGCATACTTTGAAGAAACCTTTAGAAAAAAATCTTCGATTGTGTATCATACGTGAGATTAAGCGTATCGTACAATTTATTTTAGTCACTTTTTCTTTTTTCTTTTTTTAGCATGGAAAGATATCGTAGTTGTTGCTGCAATAGACTGCGCGGACGATGATAATAACCCAATCTGTAGAGAGTACGAGATTATGCATTACCCGATGCTTAAATACTTCTCTATAAATGCACACACACCGTCGTTAGGAACATTGATGGAAAAGTATGATAATGTTAATGAACTTAGACACAGTTTAGTAGACTTGTTGGAAAGGGAACAACAAGAAGGAAGGGGTGTTTCGTGGCCTAATATAGCGCCGTATAGGTATATTTGTATTTTTTTTAGTTTGTTTGTTGTTATAAGTAACATAAATTAATTGTTTATCTGGTATTATAGAAACTATGAAACAACAAATATTTGGAAGGCTGTACCGAACAGTGTGAAATATTTCTTTTTATTATTCGAAAAGGCGGATTCACATTTGGGAGCAGAAGTTATATTAGATATGCACAATATTACAACACTACAAATAAGAAGAGTGTTATCTGACAATGAATTATTATGCGAGACGAATAAAATCACAAATTTTCCAAATTTAATAGTTTTTGGTCGGAACGAAGCACAGAGATTTCTTAAAATCAGAGTACCCACGAGAGAAGGTGTTTACAGTACCATTAAAGAATTTATGATTTCAAAAGGAGAAACTATTCGTGAACAAAGTCCTGTCAAAAGTCATTCGATTGAAAATGAAAATCATAAAACAACTATTAATAATTCGAAGCAGCTACAAGTAACGGAACAACCAAAAAGTACTGAGATAACCGATGATCATCTGTATCAACTTGATTTGGAAAATGCATTAAGATATTCAATTTCTCACGAAATTCCGTTGCATAAAATAATAAAAGATGAAAAAATGGATGCATTGAAAAAATATATAAACGTATTGGCTGAATATTTTCCTCTGAGACATGGAAACATTTTTCTAGAAACTGTTAGGGATATTATTAAAAAAAGAAGTAATATATCTGGCGAGGAATTTAGTCAGATAGTAAAATCTATGGAGGAAGAAATGTCACCTATATATTCTGGACCTTCAAAATGGATTGGATGTAAAGGAAGTACACCAGGATATCGCGGATATCCCTGTGGACTCTGGACGATGTTTCATATGTTAACAGTTAACTATGCTATTTTAAACAAAGATGTTGAACACGAACCAAGAAAAATATTAGAAGCAATGCATGGATATATAAAAAACTTTTTTGGATGTGCTGATTGTTCTCAACATTTTATTCAAATGGCTGCAAAGAATAAAATGTTTGATGTATCTAATGTTAACGACAGTGTTTTATGGTTATGGACAGCTCATAATGAAGTGAATGCAAGACTGGCAGGAGATAATACAGAAGATCCAAAACATAAAAAAATTCAATATCCAGCAGCTGAACATTGTACAAATTGTAGATACGAAAATGGTACTTGGAACGAAGAAAATGTTTTACAATATCTTAAAACGAAATATAGTTATAAAGGAATAAATTATTACGATTCAGTTGACAAACGCAAGGATAATGGTAATAAAATGAAAATAAGACAAGAAAGACTTGTATTGAGTAAATATACGAATAATAAGAAAATTGGATGGGATTTTACAATTTTTGACATAAGTATTTGTGTTGTATTGTACGTTGCATCAGCTATCATACTTATATTAGTTTGTATAAAATTTGCAGTCAAAAGAACTTATAGGAAACGAACTTATACTAGTTTACTTACAAAATGTGATTTTTATTTTTGTAAATTAGGAGATATAAAATTTGAAAGGATTAATAAGAAAGGTATGGTAGTATAGTTATGCTTATAAATATATTGTACATATTTCACCTCCAAACATATAATTTTTTTACAAGAATATGATGTTGATATACAGTTTCAATTACATTTTAAAATGGTGTTAACTAAATTCATTGTCCATAAAATATAGTAGTACATATTTATTCTTACTTGTTATAAATATTGTGTATTTGAGATTATTGTAATAGAGCGGAAAAGACATGATGACAATTCCTTAAGTTTAATGTATAAAGTTTTAGAATGAGACTACTTTTTTTGTTGCAACAATTTTTTTTTTTTACAATTTAGTATTTATTCACAAATACAAAATTTTAAAACTCAATACAGATATTACTGTACATTTAACATTATTGCATTAAATTGAAAAATATGTAATAAAAGTTATTCAAGTTTACTATGTAACATCATAATATAACAGTGGTTCTTAAACTAGTCTTACTAAGGTACAATTACGTTATGTTTAATATTTATTTAAAGTACAGCAATGATAAAATCTTTACTTTTGTAAAAATGACAATCCTCGAACAAATTTTTTGTAAATTAATTTTATGTATAAATGTTAAAATCACTCTTCCACTATTATACCGAAAAATATATCTATTGTAATATTCCTTTACATTTCTATAACTTGTTCTAGAGAAGTAAAAAAAACTAAATATTGATTGCATACATAAATAGATACACATTTTTCAAAATAGTCACCAATTAGGATACAATTGTAAACAATAATCTGATTTCTAATTTGTTTCAAAGTATATTTTTAACTGTATTATGTCAATTTAATAAGACATGCTTTGTAATACATTCAATAAAAATAATGAAGTTTATCAAATTTGTTTTTATAAATTTCTAAAAATTTTCGAATCATGTGTTTATATTCAAATCATTATCTACTTCGCATCATTTATTTTAATGTTCATAACAAAATTTATATAATCTGTAGTTATTTGTTTTTAGAATTTGTATATTGCCATGAATTCAGTGTATCCCAGACCACACCATTATGCGGTAATTGAGATTTTATATAAGGAACTATCCATGTAAAATACCATCGGTCACCTAATACTTCTTTTATATTTTGTTTCCAACCTAGATCATACATACGAATCTTTTTATTACTCTCATTAGCTACATTACCATTAATCACTAAACAAATATGATAAATGAATAAAACCCCTGTGTATAACATTCCTACTGCAGATACGATGTATAAAAGTAGATAAAATTGGTTTATAGAACCATCGAATCCAAAAATGAATATTGCCAAAGGAAAGATAATTTTGATAATTGACATAGGAAATTCAAAATGTATCCTATTCCAAATAAAGGAATTGTTGTAACAAAAACTATACGTTGTTGCTATAAATAAGTATAGAAGAAACATGATGAAATATCGATGATTAAAATGACCGATACAACATCCAGTAAAAATACAATGATGGTCCCTTTTTAAAATACAAACATTACACGTAGGACAGTGCCACGAACGAGGAGGTGCTAGTGTTTCGCACAAGGCACACAAGCTCCAACCATCTTTGGTGTTCGCAGCACTTATTGGCATAATGTCTCTTCTGGTACTAGTATCACAGAAAACTGCATATGTAAAATTTCCAACAATGTTTAACATAAGAAAATTTCCCAAAATGAAATGGAAAACGTATTTCAATGATCCATATTCGTACAATGCCGGTAAAACTACCCACAATTCAAACCAATATATTATCGGTACTATTATTAATATAAAAGTCATAGAAAAGAAGTCGCTCAAAGTGCGAGGCCAAATTGTTTTTCGAATAATCATTTTTAATAACTTTTAGTTTTCACTGAACACGTGATTGTAACGAGTAGACACAGCTCACCTCTTATCACAGCTCGTTTATTCCATAATGATACTGTTTTACTATAACCTAAAAATATAAAACATTTTTTTTTTTCAATATCTTTTGCAATTGAATAATAACATACATTGTATATTTACCGATTGTTTCGTTAAATTCATCATTTTACATGTGCACAAATTATCAGCATTCGTAAATGCACACGCGCGAAGTTTGATTCTCTTATTAGCGTCATTCAATATTAGCTAACTTCACAGTACCTTTGTGCGATTCGATTTAAATGTACCATTTGAATATGGTATGTGCACAACGTTTAATGTACATTGCGTTGAACAGTTTTTTAAATGTTTTCTAATATATTTTTATTTCTTTAATAGATTTTGATTCATTCAAAGTATTGTCATAAAGTCAGTTAGTTTTTTGTTTATTAAATATAATTAGATCTTAAATAGAGAATTTATCATAGTAATTCTCAAATAAGTAATACGGAGATGACTGAAGAATTTCCTTTTCCTTTCCCTCCTTATCCTATACAAAATCAATTTATGAAAGAATTGTATAAATGTTTGGAAAATGCCAAGTTAGGAATCTTTGAAAGTCCGACCGGTACTGGTAAATCTATGTCAATTATTTGTGGTACTCTGAAATGGTTACTTGATTATGAAGAACTTCAAAGAAATCAATTGGATGCCGCAATTTCTGAACTTGATGAACGGATAAAAAAATGTTCTAGCTCTTCTGAAAATTGGTTTTCTGTACAAACCCAACAGATAGAATTGAACAGCAAGAAACAGATATTACAAGCAAAATTAAACAGTATTCTTCAATATGAGCAAAGAAAGAATGCATTAAAAGAAACAATCAAAGGTATGAACAAGAAAAAGAAGCCACATAATCAAATAACACAAAGTTCAGCTAAAGATAAGGTTGAAACTGAAAATGATTCGGTTAAAATTAATGAAGAGGAAGATACTGAAGAAGAATTACTTTTGGAAGATATGCAAGATTTAGAAGGCTCTGAAAACGAAGACAATGAAGATGTGTATGAAAATACTAAAATTTTCTTTTGTTCTAGAACTCATTCTCAATTATCTCAGTTTATAGGAGAACTCAGAAAGAGTCCTTATTCAAAAAATGTATCTGTGATAACATTAGCATCTAGGTAGTTCTTGAGCATTGTTTTACAATAATAAAATACAAAGATTCTTTAAGAACTTCATTTTTCTCTCTAATTTTATTAATAATTTTAGGCAAAATTATTGTATTAATAAAAATGTAAAGAAATTGAAACATTTGAATTTAATTAATGAATGTTGTTTGCAATTGCAAAGAAAGAAAGCAACTGTTAAAGATGAAAAAGATCTTAAAAGAAAGAAAGTGGCAAACAGTTGTCCTTTTGTACCAGGAAATCAAAATTTATTAATAGGAGAAACTTTGATACAGATTCAGGATGTTGAAGAAATTGTACAAAAAGGAGAGAATCTTAAAACTTGTGCATATTATGCATCAAGAAAAGCTATTCCATATAATCAGCTAATACTAGTGCCATACAATTCCATATTACATAAAAACACTAGAATTAGTTCAGGAATAAATTTGAAAGGAAATATATTAATAATTGATGAAGCACATAATTTACTTGAAGCTATTGAAAGAATGCATAGCGTTATGATTACAGGTAGAAATTTGTTACACTGCTATAGCCAACTTTCCCAGTATCAGAAAAGGTAAAAATATTTTGTTTCAATCATCATTATCATTATTATATATTTTATTAATATATTTAATAATAAAAATAATATTAATTTCAGATTTCAAACTTTATTTTCTGCTAAAAATGTTTTAAGCTTAAGTCAGTTAAGTTTCTGTTTGAAAAAGCTTTTAACAGTTCTTGGAGCAACCACAAAATCAAATCCTGATGATTGCACAAATGCAGAAGCATCTCCAAAGTTGTATAAAATAGAAGAATTTGAAATAATGACAGAAATTGATACAGTAAATATATTTGAATTACTGAAGTTTATTAAGAATTCTCGATTGAGCCATAAACTGCAAAGATTTGCGGAACAATACGATACAAATGTAAAAATTCATAAACGTGATACAAAGAAATGTGGTGTAAAACAATTTTTAAGTTCTATTAAAACAAAAAATACGGAATCAAATATGTCAGAGTCAATTGTAAGCACGGCATCAGATGAAGAACAATCAAATAAACCAATAATGGCAATTATAAACTTTTTAGAATGTTTACAAAGCTGCTGTACCGATGGACGTATATTTGTCATTCCTGGTCCAACCGTTGGACAAAGCATTATAAAATTTCTTCTATTAAATCCAGCAGCACACTTTCATGATATTGGTATGTCTATACATTAAAAAATTTTCACATCTTTAATTTAATAATTATCATTTATAATCATTAATAGTTCAAGATGCTAGAGCTGTAATATTAGCTGGAGGAACAATGGCACCAATGAATGAATTTACAGAACAATTGTTTATAGCAGCAGGAGCTACATCTGAAAGAATAGTCACATTTTCATGCGATCATGTAGTTCCTAAAGAAAACATAGTATGCAGCATTACAACTCATGGTCCGTCTGGAGTTGAATTTGAATTTAATTTTCAAAATCGACAAAATACGAAATTGGTAAATATTTTGATAGCAATTAAGTTACAACATAAGCTCTAATAATTAATATAGCAGGTAGAAAAATATAATAAATTTTATAATGAAAATGTTTCAGTTAGACGAATTGGGGAGAGCATTATTAAATTTATGTAATATCATACCAGCTGGTATTGTAGTATTTTTACCCTCTTATAATTTCGAAGAATTAATTTACAAACATTTAGAAAAATCTGGTGTTATAGCAAAACTTTCTTTAAAAAAACATATTCTTCGAGAACCTAAATTAGCTTCTCAGGTATTATTTTTATTCTTTTAAAAATTCTTCATAAAATTCTCATAAAAATCACAAATTAAAAATTAATTATTAATTATAGGTAAACGAAATTTTAGAAAAGTATACACGTCATATAAAAACACCACAGAGCCCGCAAAATGGATCATTACTGTTTAGTGTAGTTGGAGGAAAATTAAGCGAAGGATTAAATTTTTCTGATGATTTAGGAAGATGTGTTATAGTTGTAGGAATGCCTTATCCTAATATCAAATCATTAGAATTACAAGAGAAGATTAAATATTTAAATGAAAATATTGTATGTATCTATTCTATTTCTTTATTATAACACAAAATACTACTACCATCGCATAAGTTATAAGGTATGTATTTATATATATATATATATATATATATAATTTTTCTTGTTTACTAGAATTTAGAAGCTGGCCAGAACTTCTATGAAAATTCATGTATGAAAGCAGTAAACCAATGTATTGGACGAGCTATTCGACACATTAACGATTATTCAACAGTAGTATTATTAGATAAACGTTATACTTATAAAACAAAAGCACTTCCACAATGGATTCAACGTGCATTAATAATTCATAATACTTTTGGTAACATGATTGGTACTATGGCTAAATTTTTTAATAAAAAAAAAAAGCAGCATAAATAAAATAAAGAATATCTGAACAGTATTATATTTATTTATGTTACATTTAGTAGAAGAAACTATGCTTTTATCATAAATATTTTCTGATGACATTATATAATATACAGTACAAATATAAAATTCTAAACAAATTACATATAATTTGCAAGTTGCACTTCAAACTTATATGTTAGATCATGATAATAAACTTGACCAGGATACAATATAGAACATGGGAAATGTGACTGAAAATAATTAATTTTTTATTTCAATTTTTATAATTTTATTTTAAAATGCCATTACATACGTATAAACAATACTTACATAATGTATTGCATTAGGATAATTTTGCGGTTGAATACTGAAAGCACTATATTTTTTATAACGAGCTCCATGTTTTCCTGAAATAAATTCCAACTTTTTAGGCACAGTTGTTATTTTTCTGTAATGCTTTTCAACTTTCATTTCTTCTTCGTCGTCTTCATTATCACTTTTGTAAGTTTCACCACTTTCTTCAGTTTCTTCTATGTCCTAGAACATAATCAAATTTATAAACTAACATATTAGCTGTAATTTAAATAAATAAAATGTTAATAATAATTAAAATATAAATTTACTTCTAATAAATCGTAACTAGATAAAAATTCTGGTATAATCTGAGGCGGTAAACGACCTCCAGTATAAAACTGTACTCCACATTGATCTGAGTAAATTTCTAAAGCACTAAATATTAATATATTTAAAACAATCATATTATTTAATAAAAGATTAACGTATTTCATTTATACATACCGGCCACTTTTTACATGCCATATTTTAGCAACAAATGAACTACCAGATTGTCCACTTCTTGTAACACATAAATTGTGATCATAGCCTTCACCAGGTGGTACCTAGCATTGATTAAGGAAAAGATTTTAATATTTTAAAAATACGTAGCAATTTTATACCTTTTCCATATATTCTCCTAAAATTCGGGGTATTCGAAAATCCATCACTGTTCCACCTACACCACGTATAGCACCTGTTGGAACTGGATCTGTATAATCCGCAAACGTCCAACGATCACAGTTCAATAATACTTTATGTTTTTTCAGTTCAAATTCTCCTGCATCCTATTATATTTTACTCATTTATCTAAATGTATGTTTAAAAACATATTGTTACTTACATGTCCAGCCAAATTAAACATAGAACCGTGTGACAAGTTCACAATTGTTGGGTTTGAAGTTGTTGCTCTCATGCATATATCAAACTTATTATCTGGAGTTAATTTAAACCTTATTGTAGTTAACACTGCACCTGGGTAGCCTTCTTCGCCATCACAACTCAAGTAACTCATAACAACCGAGCATCCAGCGATATATGAATCCCAAACTTTACGGCCAAATCCACCTGTCTAATAAGAACATATATATGACATTGTTTACTGTTTATATGATTACAGATGATATAATTAGTTGACTTACTCCTCCATGTAAATGATGTTTACCATTAAAATCATTTCTTGTTAATTCATAGTCTTTGCCTCTAATAGTGATACGTCCATCTTTAATACGGTTTGCACATCTGCCTAATATACAACCAATAAATGGATTTGTAACAGGATTTGAATATCCTATAACAGTTAATTGTATTTTATTAACGATCATTCAACCTTGTTATCGTAACGATAGAAAATTAGTAGTAAAATTTTACCTTTCATGTCATCAAAGCCAAGAACAATATCAGCAGCATGTCCATATTTATCTGGACATTTTAAAGATACAATTGTTGCACCCCAAGTAATAACAATAACTTCCATTCTATTAGTATTTACCATAGTATATGATTTTATTGTTTTTGGTACAGGATCGGTAAAAATTTGATCTTTATTTTCTGATCACAATAATCTATTATTACTTTAAATATTATGTGCATTTTATACTGCTTCTATGTTACAGAGGAAAAATCAACCTGCTTACCTATCCACACTTCTCCAAATATTCCTTCTGTAATTGTTACATTTTTACAATTGCACCCATGAAAATCCATGTTTAATAGCCTAACTATAATTACTACAGTGTGATTTAAATAGTGTTTTATTGAATAAAATAATATTGAAACTGATATTGAAACAATAATTTTTACTTTTTAAACATGAATAAATTGAAAATATTTTATTATATTTTCTTTGTTTAGACAATAGAAAATCAAAAATGATTGGTTTTCAAATATATAAAATTAGCTTTTACTATGCAAATACAGCAAGAAGAAGAATTTAATTTTATCTTTGCTGTTATTTTAAATGATTTATTAATAATAATAAGGCATCACCTACAATTTGTGATGCTTTAATGTTACAATAATTGTAGTAATTAATATAATATATACTCCGGTTACTATTTATAATTTATATAATTAATATTTATAGAATAATGTACAATGCTTGGAAAAATACATGAATTTTTAGTGCAAATCAGACACCGCATCAATACATTTCCCATTCAATTTTTGTATGCTTTATTACATTTAAACTTGTTGAGTAAAAAATCGAAGACAATATTTGTTATTGCATTTCTTCAACCAAACTATATCATTTTTTATAATTTTTTATAATAAATCGAATAGTTGTTTCTTTTTCTCATTTTGTATCGTTCTATTTCTTATGGTTTCTCATAAATATTGGTGATCATGCAGTGCCCAATATCTTCGTTTGGCAAACTATATTCACCACAGAAAGTCCTCCGAAATTCCTACATCTTCGTACAATTGTTATTAGAGTTATATTACACAAAAGATTTCTTTCTCAAGCTTTGGGTTCTGCATTTCATTACTTTTAAGGCGCACACCAAAGCAGTCACTTGTTACTTAAATACATGTGGAACACATTGCACTTAGCTTATTAGTAATACTCTTATAACTATAGAGTAATTTAAAATTTAAATAAATCGCCAGTAATTACGGATTTACGGGTTGCAGTACATTCTACGTCCTCTAAATTCATATATTACAAAGAAATACTGACAAAAAATTGATTTCACACATGAATACCAAATAATCAAAAAACTGTGATAACTCCTCAATATTAGTTGCCTTCAAATGTAATTAAGAATAATAAAATCATTTACAAATAAACATACAAATAATAGAGGAAATACCACAGTAAATACTTTGCGTACATTGAATGCACACTTGTTTCATAATTATCCTCTTGGTCATAAATGTTATTGTACAAATTATTATTTATAAGCGGCATGCAATTTTAGTGTAACTTCAATAAGGAATTATTTACAATTTAAGTTTGTATTGGAAAAAACATGTCCAGAATAACAGTATTGATCGCGTTAAGTTATTTAAAGAAGAAAACACGATTCGATTTATTAAAAATAATTGTCTTATGTATATAAATTAAGTTTTGTAACATGAATTAGAGGATAAGTTTACTGCTATTATACATGTGAAGTTATGTTTTTTACATAGCTATTCTGAACAATGTTTCCTTATACATTTTGTCTAATTAATAAAACATATAATCTATGAATGGTCTTTAATGAAATACAAAACTGGGTTTTTCTTATTTTAAGCTAAAGAAGTTATAATATATAAAAAATAAATATAGCTTAGACTAGCACTGTTGGCGATCATTTGCCATTACACAATTGATAGTTGATAGCTGCCTAATATTATATTTTGTATAAGTAAGTTATTGTTACTATCAACAAGTATTAATATTAGCATTCTAAGATTTCATTAAATATTTCTCAATTACCTTGGAAGCATTTTCAACTTTTTTGTGTCTCTTAACATATTAAGTACATGATACTAGCACCGCAGAATATCTTTGTACAACATAGAAAGGCATATCCATGAAATATTTATTCTATAGGTCTCTAATAACATCATAAATATTTCAGTCAACCAATTAATTACTTTTAACTTTATGCAAGATTCCACAAGTTGAACTTTGAAAAAGTATAAATATGATTCAAATGAGATATTAACATCATATATAATAAATTTTTATAATATATAAGTGCCAATTTAATGGATTTACTTTTCTTGCTTCAGAAACATTTAAATGTATCTTCAGTGCTCCAGTTAATTTGACTTTGAGAAGAATTTTATTGGTGAAGTATTTTAAAAAATTTTCCGATAAGAGAAATGTATTAGTAAGTAAAATTTTTATGTATGTAAAAGAATGATATTTTAAAAATTAACTACGTAGTAAAAACAACCAAAAAAATACTTCTTCAAAGTTTATCCTTTTTTCCCTTTAATTCTATAGTGTTTTATATACATTGAGACATATCCTAGAATACTGATTATTACTCAGGAAATCATTGTAAAAACATATAAGTTTTTAAACAAAATTTGTTACTTTTTCATGTTTCAACATTCTATATGAGGTCAAAGAAGTAAATGAATTATTTTGATTCCATAAAACACGGCGTAGAACATACGCAACATGTAAATAAGTTTTGATTAGCTTCTGTAAGATTAATCTAAATCATATGTTAGTTGTTATTCATTACGGAATCAATAAATTAAACCCATGCACGCATAAAAAAAATCAAGTTTAGTTCGATTTGTTTTAGCGATTACGAAGATATAGAATACAAATCAGAATAGAGGGCTTTGTGAGTTATCATTCCTATTTTCTATCCAAATGATTGAAAAAAGGAAGGAGACATATTTGTGTAAATGCCCAATACCCTGATCATATATTAGCATTTTAAGTACAAAATAATTTCTAGGGCACTCGTGCACTTAAAACTCCAAGAAACATTACATACTTTATACAATGCGACCAATATAAAGGAATGCATCGATCATTGTTACATTATTATGTAAATAATAACTGTCCAGTATATACTTGTATGTACAATAGTGATTATGTATATGGAGTGTCCTTGTTCTAAAATTTTGTAAAGTATATCACACCTTAGATGGCTATATACTTTTTATAAATAAACTAAGTATGTTAAACGTTTTTCTACAAATACGCCAATCATTTCAATATATATTGTTTTCATATATAAAAGAAGTATTGTTTCAACTGCACATGGCGTACTAAATTAAACCTATCACGCTGGTAGCTCGTAAATGCATTAAAATTGCTACTGTACAAACTTTTCACACGTGTATCTAGTGCCATGGTATTTCTATAAACTTAAAATGATGTATGAAACCTGACAATTTAATACGAAACAAAAAACGTATATCTATGATAATTCTTATTAGTTACAGATGTTTCATATAATTATGCATATTCAGGAAAACACTGTGACTTCAGGAAAGGTTACTATTAATCTATTGTTTGTGATATAAAATTATTCTATAAGTATACATACATATATTGTCACAAAGTAATGTTAAGAAAAATTATAAACAATCTTGTTAAATAATCATCAATGTTTTCCTGATTATATGTTTCATTCTGTTATACAATAATTAATTTCAACGTTCAACTATTTTTCTCAGTCACAAAAAATTTTGATGGAATGTAAATTATGGTTAACATTAATATTTGTAATAAATATGAGCAGATAGTTGTAGAATTACAGAAACAATGAAGTCTCATTTCTCTAAGGTGGTATTGGATAAACAACTAAATGTATAGAATCAAATTTTTAATATTCAGAGAAAGGAGTTAATATCATTTTCAACTTGATAATATAACAAACACGTATATACGATTTTATATACGTTTCTCAGAATATTTGAATTAAAATATTTATCCCCTTTCAAATTCTTTTAAGTACTCATGCAAATAATAGAAATATATAGTATTTACATGTTTGATGCTAACAGCAGATGCAGGATGTGCGGAATGTACGAATAAAAACATTTGTAATACATAAAATACAATTTAAATAACATTGTGTCCTATTGAATGGTCAATGCAAGAATTGTCATCTTGGCATTTATACTATTTCTACAAAACATACGTGAGACATATCAGTTCTTTATAAAACTAAAAGCAGTCTAATTGAATACAAGTCTTTTATAAGGATGTCTCAGTATAATATGTATGGAATGTTACATTCTTACTGTATTCGATGACCAGTATTAATACATGATAAAATATTTTGCAGGAGGCAGTGCTTTGACAACGTGCATCGCTGTATTTTCTAGTTATGATTCGATAAATTTCTGCCGCGTCATATACTGTTTGATTCATGTGATTGTAATTGAGTGTTACTTTCAAGATTGACAACATTTTTCGAATCTCTAATTCTTATTATCTTTGCCGTTTTAAATAAGCCAATGCTATGACAAAAATTCTCTCTCTAATTCAGAAATACTTGGTTTTCTACTTCTATTGATTCGTCGATTAGCTTGTAACGGCACGGTAGCGTCCTGACTTTGTCCATGCACGGGAATATCGAGTAATGTTTCTCTATGTTCGCGCGATACTCCGTCCCGATCAAAAGTAACTGGAGAAAATCGAACCCTGCTTATAGAAATCTGACTATCTTTAGCTGAAACGTAGCTTGAATCCTCGGAAGTCAAAGAATCCGGTGGTGTAGGATTTGTTGGAGTACCCGAACCAGAATTATTTTTACTTACACTCTTATTTGGAGAATTGTACGAGTAATTAGATCGTTTTAAGCTCGACCGTAATCGACTGACTACCTCTAAATTACTAGGTCTTTCTCCAGAATTTGAATTCGAATCGTGCGAGTTCTGACGCGTCAGCAATTGTGAACCATATTCGTGATTAAGCATACTAGGACTATACGTTCCTACGTTCGAAACAATATTTGAAGATCGTTGGTAATAATGTCCAGGTGAATATAAAGAATAATCATCCTCATCTTCTAAGCGAAACGTTGGGTTAATGTTACTTTGACTCGATGTGCTCGCATTTGAGACATTTGATGAAGTACGATGATGGGTATACGAAGGAAGTCTTGACACTGGTCGAGCTGGACTATTTATGCTGCTTGGATTATCATAAGCATGTGGAAATTCGGAACATTCAAGCATTCTATCACTGAAGGAGAAAAAGGGTTTAGTGTAACTATGATATTTACTCATAAAACTCATGGTTTAATGGTAATGAATCACTTACTGATAATCTGTAGGTACAAAATATGTTGGTTCTGGTGGTCTATAATATTCTGGTGGGACAACTGTATATACCGGAGATCCATAATCGGGAAAAGGAGCAACATTGCCCATATATATTGTTGGTACTCTTTCCATTCTATCAACTCTTCCAGCGTCATGTGTATACACATCTTCGTTACTAGTGCTACTACTTTTTCTTCTAGGGCTTGGTGTTGGTGCATTAGAACTTGTACTGCTCGCGTAATGTTGTGGCGAATCAGTAAATCTTAGAGGTTTATCAGGCATCACACTGGGTGGAAGACCAGGTGCTATGCCACCCATATTACTCAAGAAAGGCCTATGACGATCATTTTATTTTTAATATAAATATATAAGGAATGCAGAAATTTATAGAAGAAAAGGAAAGTGTAATTATTAATTCAATATTTTTATTTCATACCTGTAATGTCTAGCTGGTCCGTGGTACGTATTATGAGGATATCCACTACTTGAACTAAATTCATAATCAGGTCCAAGATAACCAGAATTACGATTTGATCCAGTGTCTGCTTGAAACCACCATCGTGGAGGTTCATCTTCACATTCACCAACTCGTGGATATAATCTTGGATGAATTGGAGATATGTTTGACATTCTTACATCATATCCAGTAGCGACTCCAGCTAACATAGCTGCGATATTGTATAAAACCAGCTCTATTATGCTTAACTTTGGTTTCTTCGTTTCTCCATTGTAGAGGGTTGGCATTGGTACAGGCATTGGCATAATATAAGGTCCAGTTAATCCAGGCTTCAAAGGATAATCCGATGTTACCCAGTCGGTTGAAAGATCAGGTGGTAAGGCTGTATAATCTACAAAAATAATCAGATTTCTACAATAATAATGGTGGCATTGCTATATGTTTGTCAAAAATGTATATTTAGAATTTTGAAATACAATTTTTACTTTCCTTTCCATAATATCAAACTGATTATACTGATATTACGTCGTTACAATTACTTTTCATTTCTTACCTTTGTGAGTAAATTTTACATGCCTCTTATAATTGTTATATACGTGTATTGCATAAAATTTAAAGTGAACAGTTTAGTACCGAAGTTATAACATGCTTACTTGTTATTAAATTACTTATAATTATTTATGCGTGTAAGCACAATATATCACGTGCATCATATCAAAATATTACATGCCACAAACTTGTTTAAACTATTCTTTGCTACCAATAATTTTCAAAAAGCTTATACCAAGTATATTGAAACGTTGAAAATAAAGCAGAGTGTAAAGAGAAAAAAAAAAAGAGAAAAATTATTTTTAAGACAATACGCACTAATTCTAACTAATTTTAAATGGTTTTCTTCACCCTATATAATTTCCGCTTTCTCATTTTACTCTTTCCCTTTGAAATTTATTTATTATCAGTTTCATATGTTTAAAAAAAATGTAAAAGTATTGAAAGTAGTTACATAATACTACTACTAAAAAAAAAAAAAAAAAAAAAAATATTTTATATATTCTATTGGAATCAATATAAAATAGGAATATAGAAAAGTTAATGGAGTACTTGTCACAAATGAGATTGGAATTTTAGGGCAAAAAAAGGACCAAACCCAAATGGCCTTGACAGTTAGGATCCTACTGGAAACATGCAAAAGGATTTTTTTACGCTCGGTTATCGGTAGTTACATAAAAAATTTAGTTATATAGAAAACAAACATTATTTATTTAGTACTATTTACTGTTCATTTTATCCTTAGTTAGTAAATTAATTAAAACAAAAATGTAAAAGACTGTTGATCTATATAGATAATATAGAATAAGTTTTTCAATACAATACGCATAGAAATATAATAATTAAAGTATATAATACATTAGTTTGATATTGTAGATATTATCACAAACCGAGCGTAAAAATTCAGAAAACGAAAAAACAAAATTCAACGTGTCCAACTGAAAAGGTTTTATTGAAAAAATTTCTATTTCTAAATACAAATGTGCGTGTCGCTCCATGTGTTGTATGTGACGTGTGCGAAATTTCTGAGTCTAAAAAGATGTCGAAAAACTATGATAATACAAAAATGAAATCGCTGTTAAATTAGGCTGAATAATTAACAAAATCTAAAATTGATTTAGATGCGTGTGAAGCAATAAAGAAAAAATACAACTCTACTTTCGCAATCAAAACGTGATATTTTGTATAATAATTTTATAATTTTGCTATGAATTTTTTTTTAGATTTCGGGATTACAACTATGCAAAAACACACTTTTCCATAAACGCTCTTAAATAAAAAAAAAAAAAAAATTTTTTTTTTAATCTAGTACTCTTTGTTGTAGTGGCAGAAGCACATGATTTCTTTTCACATAGTAAGGGGCTGTTAGCTCTGCTTTGTTAGAATGTTATATACTCCAGATAACATCAGAAAAGAACCAACACCAGAAAGACTGCATTTACATTTTATGTACTCATTAAATTACAGTTCAAAATACGAAGTTCTTATCAGTTTAAATTAGGATAAATAGTACTTAGATTATTCCAGGGCACTGGCTACCCATTATTAAAATATCCTAAAATAATATATTCATTATGTAATTTGATAGACATTTGTATTTGATAGACATTAATTAAAATTAATTAATTAACAAAAGCTATCAATTTATGTAAATAAAATGAATTTCAATTCTTTCATTTAATTCCTGATAAAATTTAAAATCATTTCCTAAGGGATACATACTAATATATGTACCATTCCAAAAATTCAACCGAATAAAATAATCTTAAACACGCTATCGACGTAAAAAAGCTAAACATACTTTATCATTAAATGTTTGCAACTGTACATGTATCACTAATATATATATATATATATATA
>SMSQ01018258.1:46243-65605 GCA_019453375.1 Ctenoplectra terminalis
ATATATATATATATATATAAATATATATATATTTATTTATACGCACTGCATTTCATAAAGATAAAACAACTTTAAAATTTTCAATTCTTATATATTACGGTTGAAATAAAAACGAACTAAATTTCTATATACGATTTTAGACATAACATATCCGGTTCGTTTTTATTTTAACCAGAATATACAACAATTAAAAACGATGGTAATTTTATAGTTATAAAACGTAGTGTACATATATTGGGGATGTCCTTCTTAGATAATCAGCAAATATAGGAAATCTAAGTGAACCGCATATTCATGCACTCCTACTAAATTAACTTTAAGCACAATCTACTTAGATATAATTTAGTAAAAGGAAAAAAAAAAACAAAAAAAAAAACAAAAAAAAAACAAAAAAGAAAATATAAACATAAAAAGGCACTGTCCATCTGAGATCTTTACTTTTGTAACAATGCAAAAAAAGAGAAAAAAAAAGAGAGAGAGAGAGAGAGAGAGACAGAAAAAAAGAAACAAGAATATCATTTGCAGAGACTAACTGTAGTATAGAAGAAAAACAGTCAGGTCTCTTGTAAAACGTGAAACAATTGCACAGCAATATAAAGAGACTTACGAGTAGGATAGATGTTTTCCTCAGAAAGGCCTGCGGTAAAGAAAATATAGGACTGTTACTAAAACATATAAAACAGAAAGAAGACACATTCGTAAAATGCGTTTACGAGTGATATGCACATCTTTATCTTTGTGAAATGCAATGTTTACTTATCATTCTTCTTTAAAAATTTCTCGGCAACAGAAGTCTTAGGAGACACATAAGTAATCGTATTCAAATCTTCGGAACTTCTATGGGAAGGAACATCCCTCAATGATTTGATTAAACTTTTTTTCCCTCCATAACTGGTTTGCGAATTCTGACGTTCGCAATCCTGTATATAACCAGATGCATGCACAACTGAATTAATACTATCAACATGATCTTCTTCACAGCTACGCAAGTATTCGTTGCTTTTTGATTTTTTCTTTAAAGAGGAATTCAAATCGAAACATTCATCTACTTGCGAAGTGTTTTGTTTCAAACACGCATCTGATGCACCGCTAACACAATCGAAAGAGGTAAGGGATCTTTTACACTTATTGTCTGGAAACAAACCTAATGAATTTTTCGAGATGGAACTATCGTTTGAATGTTCCGAATCAAAATTACAAAGTTCTGACTCGAGACTCTCGAAATCTATTCCTTCCCGTGAATTTGCAGCCAAGAATTTAGGCACTACACTATTTTGATCGGAATCATGCCGATTAAACTGTGGCATGGATATCGTATTATCTAGAACACTATATTCTACTTTAACAGCTGTAGATTTATCGTCAAGAGCATCCCGACTTCCCCAGGCCTTCATCTTATTAAAGACTCTCAATGGACTCTTAGAAATTCTAGACTTGTGTTGAGACTTTTTACCTATAGAATTTTCAGGGCTCGATTCTAAACCATCCGTATCGTTGATCTTTATGGTAACAGAATTCTTTCGTTCTGCGCTGTGTGGAGAATTTAAGGAGCTTTTCCTTGAACCAGAAGGGGAACGAAAGAAATCGGTGAAAGCGGCTAATCGTGATTCCGAGCTATCTCTGCGCTTCGACTCCTTTGATTTACTTCTTTCACGTTTCTTCTTTTTCACGCGTTTCGCAGTACCAACCAAACTAGACGCTACGCTTTGTACAAAATTCGAGGAATACGAGTGTTCCCAGTCACCAACTACGTACTTTTGACACCTAGGAGGTGAAGTCTTTAAAGTATTTCTAATTGTGGGTTTTGAGTAATTGTCCATGACAAAATGGTCATCCGAAAAATGAGTTTTAAGATTATTCGCCGATTTGTTAAGTAAGACCACAGATTCATAAATATCGTTGTCCACAATAACTGAATCTTCGCCTATATTGCAAGGAGGACAGCTCGTACTTTGCACAATGTTGTTAGAATTTTCTGGAATGTTGTTATAGCTAAATCCTGGCTGACTGTCTATCAAATTATTTGCTGAGGAGTACAACTTTCTGGAGGAGGGGTTACCTATTTCTTGAAGAAGCGGGGAGCGATGTGCCAACAGGGCGGTACGCAGGGGTGTCTTTTCAAGGTCTGGAGCAGAGCGAGACCACCGTTTGCCACCTGGAGACGCAGGATTTGGTGGTTGCGTGATAATAGCCCCACGCTCGCGTTGGTGGAGTGTTGACGGCCCCCAAGTCTTACCCTTCACTCCATCTGCTGGTACTAAAGGAGGAAGACAAAAAACAAAACGCTACTCACTACAATACTAATTTTCCCTCCTAGCACCCTAGACTCTGTTAAATTTTATGCGCGCTTCAAAAAGATAAAAAAGTGTTTCATGAGATTCATTAGTACTACTCAGTATTAAGAAATTCTTTTATGTTAAACAATAACTTTTATTAAGAATTTCTTGAAAAAAATTAATTTTAAAAGTATTTTAACATTAAAAAAAAATGTTTTCCATTCAATTTTCTACATTAAATTATTACAATTGTGTAATTCTTCCAATTATCAAATTATAATATTTTCTACATTTTTATTTTAAAAAGGTAAACAAAAAAAAAAAAACACAACATAAACTATGTGCAAATATATGAAATTTTTCAAAAATATATAAAAATATGTTCAATTATTCACACCATGCTAATCAAAATTGATATTAAATTAATACGTGTCTACAAAGCATAAACAGTGTAATTCAAATTTCTCGAAAATACTAAAAAAAAATATCTTGGAGCAAAATCAATCATTCATTACTGAGCAACACGTAATTGAAATGATGAACTACTGAAAATCTAGGGAACAAAGTACTCACATGCAATTGCGCGAAGTCTCGGAATACTAGGCGAACCTGGTGGACTGTTTGGTCTCGATGGATTTCGTACTTTTCCTCGATCCAACGCTGTATCCTTAACAGTTATCGTGTGACGAAAATCTATAGAAAAATAACATGCAACGATTATTTAATTTTACAGGTAAAATACTTGTAATTTTGTACAATACCGTTGAAATGAATTATAATACAATATACTTACCAGAAGGAGCGCTTATGTTGCTTCCAGGCTCCTTTTTATTTAGTTTTAATCTCGATTTCTTAAATTTTCCGCGTCTTTTGTTTGGAGTAGGAGTATTTTGTTGCTGAATTATCATTACAGTGAGTTCACGTTCGAGTAAGTCTATTTCTCGGGCAGCTAATTCTTGTTCTCGTTGCCTCAAGTTTTCTTCGTGTTGTCGTTGTTGCACTTGTGCTTTTGTCAATTCTTCTTCTCTGCAGCGCAATTCCTAATAGGCAAACATGTGAAAAGGCTAAATGAACAAAATTACTTAATTATTAATTAGTTGGTAAATAAAGCTTTGTGGTCTAGTAATAAAATAAATACGCTTGCTTTTGAAATAAAAAGTTAACACCAATAGCGACACGTTATCTTACCTCCTCTAACGAACGGCATGCCTTTGTATAGCATTTAAAAGAACGNTCAAAAATATATAAAAATATGTTCAATTATTCACACCATGCTAATCAAAATTGATATTAAATTAATACGTGTCTACAAAGCATAAACAGTGTAATTCAAATTTCTCGAAAATACTAAAAAAAAATATCTTGGAGCAAAATCAATCATTCATTACTGAGCAACACGTAATTGAAATGATGAACTACTGAAAATCTAGGGAACAAAGTACTCACATGCAATTGCGCGAAGTCTCGGAATACTAGGCGAACCTGGTGGACTGTTTGGTCTCGATGGATTTCGTACTTTTCCTCGATCCAACGCTGTATCCTTAACAGTTATCGTGTGACGAAAATCTATAGAAAAATAACATGCAACGATTATTTAATTTTACAGGTAAAATACTTGTAATTTTGTACAATACCGTTGAAATGAATTATAATACAATATACTTACCAGAAGGAGCGCTTATGTTGCTTCCAGGCTCCTTTTTATTTAGTTTTAATCTCGATTTCTTAAATTTTCCGCGTCTTTTGTTTGGAGTAGGAGTATTTTGTTGCTGAATTATCATTACAGTGAGTTCACGTTCGAGTAAGTCTATTTCTCGGGCAGCTAATTCTTGTTCTCGTTGCCTCAAGTTTTCTTCGTGTTGTCGTTGTTGCACTTGTGCTTTTGTCAATTCTTCTTCTCTGCAGCGCAATTCCTAATAGGCAAACATGTGAAAAGGCTAAATGAACAAAATTACTTAATTATTAATTAGTTGGTAAATAAAGCTTTGTGGTCTAGTAATAAAATAAATACGCTTGCTTTTGAAATAAAAAGTTAACACCAATAGCGACACGTTATCTTACCTCCTCTAACGAACGGCATGCCTTTGTATAGCATTTAAAAGAACGATTATGAACATTATTTATATTTATACAGATGATCACTAATTACAGTAGCGAACCAAACTTTATCTTTGTGTAAGTTCACTCTTACAAAGCAAAGAAATAAAAAATTTGTACCTTTTCCTTCATGCGCAATCCATGAAGAACTTGCTCAATTTCAAGCCTCCAGTCTTCTTGCATCGTGTGAAACGACTCGTGTGGTGTTGCTGCAAACGCGCTACGCACTTCATCTAATGCTACTAAAATTTCAGCGAACCCTGGTCTTGAATGACTGTCAGACGACCAACAAGCTAGATGGTTAAATATTTTTCATTTTATTTTAAAGTTCAGACAAATTAGAATAATTCTTATTTTCATTATACACGATTATAAATTAATATACCTTCCATTAAAAACTTCCAAGATTGAGGACAAGTTGACGGAATAGGCAATGTAAGTTTATTCACCGCAACACCGTATGCTACTGCCAAAGCATCTATTCCCTTGTAAGGTGTTTCGCCAGTTAAAAGTTCCCATAAAAGCACACCGTAACTACAAGTGTATCGTAAAATTATTAATGCATAAAAAGTACATACTTTATTGTTTAAATATAGTTTGTTATAATTGAAGTGTCACAAGTACGTAAAACTGACCTCCAAACATCACTAGCTTTACTGAAAGTACTCTTTTTAATAACCTCTGGTGCCATCCAAGCATACGTGCCCGCCGCTGACATGCGAGTTGTTTTATAAACCTCCCTTGCTAATCCAAAGTCAGTTATTTTTAAAGTTTTATGTTGTAGATCATCATTTTCTATAGGCTCGCTTAATAACACTATTATCAACGAGAATAATACGTATTATTTTAAAACGTTATATTTAAAAATACAGATACTATTTAAGTGATCGGTATTACAATTACTTATTTTAGTTGTCTTACCATTAGAGCTTTTTAGGTCCCTGTGTATAAGACTTATCGGTGCTTTATTGTGAAGATAATCCATGCCACGAGCAATTTGTATTGCCCAATCAACAAGTACATCAGGCCTGATTTTTCTACCACTAAGAACCCTGTTCAAACTACCACCTCGTGCATATTCCATTACGAGACACATATTTGGCATTTTTAAACAAACTCCTTCCAATTGCACAATATTTTTATGTTTCAATAACCAAAATAACTTTGCTTCTTGTCGAACATTTTCTAACGTAACGCTTGGTTCTTCGTCTGGATCTTGGCGGGCTGCTTTCACAGCCACTTCATGTTTCTGCCAAAATCCTCTGAAACGTTATAAAAGAATTATAAATATTGTTGCAAGGAACTATCGATACATTTACTCGTGATATCTTAAAGACGCCACAAAATGATGTTATATACCTGTAAACCTTCCCAAACCCGCCAACTCCTATCACTTCCTCTAACTGCAATTCTTCAAAATCAATTTCAACTGGTTGAACTTTATCAATCACCGATGAAACTCGATCAATACTTTCCGCTTCTGCAACAAAATTGGCTGGAAAAATACCAACTTTTCCATGGATTTTTCCAGTCCACCATCCTTCATCACCTGAGATTTTTGAATCCTTAGATAGAACCTAACGTATCAAATAAAATGTGTACGCACTTTGGCATTCGAATAAAAAGTGTTTTATCCGATACATATCTTTAATAAACAATTTACCTCAACCGTTTCGCCCCTTTGTAAAGATAACTCGTCCTCGCCTTGGGCAACATAATCGAATAACGCTGTGAAAATTGTTGAACTATTGTCCTGTCGTGACCGAGAAGAGGAATGTGTACCATGAGATGGACTAGTCTGTTGAGAAACAGTTCTCGCTGTACCACCGCTATGTGTATCAGAAACGCTGCTATCAGACATATTGTTGCTAGATGTACATCCATATAAATATCCGTAACTAAAATACACAAAATTAAAATAAGACACAGACCTACGGTTGTATAACAACACCGTGTTCTGTACCTTGTGGAATGATTATTTGTCCTATTATTATGTTGATATCGCGGAGACGAGTTGGCCGTGTTCGGACTATGAGAATTAGAGGATCCATTCTCCGGATGAAGTAAAAATCGCTCGCTCCGATGACGAGCATCCGGTTGTCCGTGGTCCATCAAGGTAGACAAGCCTCTCGCCGATAGCCCGGCCGGCGGCATATGGCCTCACACTCTTCTTATTCTTCTCCTTTCTGGAAATTACACCCTTTCGTCTCGTAACCTTCGTGCAATATTTTATCAGTAGAATCACAAATACATATAACACTTTAAACGTATCGTTACTTTGTCTCGAAAAAGCTAAACAAATATGCATAAGTATTGGTGAAAGTCTTATATCCACCTTGTATTATTTTTTCAACACTATACACATCCCCGCACATTTCATGTCCGTTTTGCACACGTTTTTTTTTTTTTTCTCTCTCTTTTCTCTCTTTTCTTAAATCATAACTAATACACGAGCGTGAACCAGTTATTGAATATTTCGACAATAATTGAATTATGCGCACAAATTTTACGAGAAAAATGTGGGGTGAGAAGAGGTGTTCGCCACCACTAACACCCCTTGCATAAAAACACTTTAACATTGACCGGCATTTTGATTCCCGAGTCCGGCAATAAAGCGGCAAAGATTTTCTGATTTCTCGTCAAGGATCGTACTCCTGTTCGGAGCACCGAACAGAAAAATTCAGAATAGTATAAAAAAGCTCGATATGCCATAAAACCACTCGCGGAGTCTCGCGTCGGGGTGTGTATACCCACAAGCCACTGTTGACGAGGCCGATTCTTTTCATTGAATCGGCACTAGGAATAATGTACGCTTGGCATGCAGGGTTGAAAGCGACGCGTTTGCCTCCCCGAGGACACGACGCTTCGCGTCAGCCCGCAAAACGCACGATGATTCCACATTTAATGATAGAAAACGAACCAGCACTCATAGCAATAACCTAACGGACGCCATGTTTCGTTTGACGGCCCCACCGTTGACGTGATATATTGTACCACGGATTCATAGAGTGGACGTTCGAAAGGTTGCTCCTGATATTTGAATTCTATAAGGTTTATCCTCAATACCACCGATGGATAATAGTCCAAGTAAAAATAATATTTACATCCGATCTTAATTAATTAAACTGTATGTATCGATGAATGTTTAAACGTTTTTTATGATACAGGATTACTTTTTATTCGTGTTATCGTGTTTTTTTACCATTACAGATAATATCGACGAGTGAATCGTAGGAAACGATTTGGATGAAAATTATGGAAGATTCTTATCATACGTGAAATCGTATTGTTCGTGCTGAAAATCATCTGAGATGTGAAGATGGCTGCGAAATCAGTAAGTCGTGTGCGCCAAATCCATTGATTAATAAGGCTGAGATAAAATGTATCGCCTTATTGTTTGCCACGCGATTTTTCGAATAGAAAAGACAGGACACGAATAAAGCTGTATAACAGCAAGTGATGGGAAGATGGTGAGGAAGCAGTTTTGCAACTGGTATGGGTTCTCAAACGCTGGAAATTTTGAGACAAGGCGTCTGGGCGAGCCTGACAGGAGGCTGGTTTTACGATCCCCATCTCGACGTTTTTTCAAATACCTTTCATCTTTATATTTGGCTTTTCTTACTCTGCTTACCATTTATCATATATCTTGTAAGTCTATTTACGTGTGCGGTAATTTTATTTGTAAATCATTCACTTTGGATAAATAACATTTATGTAAAGTCTATATGTTTATATTAGTTGTATACACATCACTGTAATTTACATAACATGTATTTTAAGTTTTGTTATTCGTCCTTTGTGAGTTTTGGTTTACATATATCTACGCGTATATACGTATGCGTGCGTATATGTGTGTACATACATGTATACATAATTGTACGTATATATATGTACAAGGATGTTATATATTTTTATACGTATACATTTGAGTTTTTCATAATTGTATAATCAAAGCTATTATACTATTGTTTTATAAACTTTTAAGATAACAACTTTTTATTTCATAGTATTTTCCACCAACTTTATACGTTTGGGTGGCATACTGTTCTTCGATTGGAGCACTTTTTGGTACAATAAAGTGTGTTAACCATGCGCTTCATTGCATGTACGATACGACCGAGTGTTTAGAGGAATCGGGTCAAATTATTAGCCAACAGCGATCGGAAAGTGATAAAAGACGCACAGTGCTTAATAAATACACGGAACAATCACAAGATCAAGTAGATCATGGAATAGAACTGCAAGTCTTAAGCGGTACGGTATTACATTTTTATATTTTACATTTATTATATAATTTTAACGTTCGTATTAAAATTTTTATATCCGAGTTTGAAACGATTAACTTTTTAAAATTACATCGAACGACGACCAACGTGTTATTTTTATATAGGAAAAACAGATACGCCACCCGTAGAATGTTCATCGCGTAACTCTTTTATTGAATCAAATGTGCAAAATGCAGATGCGGATAGTATAACATCTGAGTATAACCGAGATAAGCCTAGTTCAACGATAGATTTGAAAGTAGAAATTCACAGAAAAAATAGCTCAGAAAGTTCAGAAGAAGCACAACAGCTGACAAAACCAATGGTATCTAGTATAAATGTACACGAAGCAGAACTAGCTTCTGCGCAATACCATGAACCACGTTTTCGAAATATAATAAATGGTATTAACTTTGTAATTTTTATGATGCAAATTTTATAATACAACTGTTTTCATACATATTAATATTTGTTTTGGGAAATTTCAAACATATATAGAAAGGAGGTTGAAAAGACAAAAATGTGTTGTAATTACTGAAGAGGATCGACAAAGTTCAAGAAAATTATGCAGACACGCGTCTGAAGATTCACGAAATCGTCATTCGAAACAGGGTAGTCTTGGTAAAACGGGTTCTGAAAGTCAAATAAAACAAACAAGTTCGTTAGAATTGGAACACCATGGAGACGATTATCCTTACTGGAAGTCAAACCAAAGCGTTAGGCGTCTCAATTCTAGTTCAATTCCAATGGAAACTCATTTAATGAACGATCATCCACAGAGCTTAGAAATTATATCGAAGAAAGAAGATATAGAAAAAAATAAAATTTCGTCGCATCCGCAATCTTTAGAGGTAAAAATGAAAAAAATTGTTGTTTGAAAACAAAAAGCATAACTGAGTGGTATATTAAAATATCTTTTTTGTTTACAAGGTTATTACAAAAAAACCACATCAACAACTTATTCATCCGCAAAGTCTTGAAACAATTGGTGCTAATAAAAATATAAACACTACAGATGACAATAACTTACCTTTTCATCCGCAAAGTCTTGAAACAATTAATACTAAAAAGGTATCATTGTAATATAATATTTGTATATAATACTATTTATTAAGTTATATTAAAAAATTGTGTATTTTAAAGGTATTACCTCAAAATACATTAAAAAAAAACCAATTACAATTACTACCATATCTTAGTTATGGATCAGAAATAGTACATCCTATAGCAGAACAAAGCGATGAACAATTTGCTAATGAAAGTTCGGGAGGATTTAACCTTCGAGATTCCTATAGTCCATTACTTACTCGCAAGACTTGTGAAACTAATGCTACCTCTAATCGGGACAGAAGTCTTAGCACTAGCCGATTTGAAGATAGATTTTCAAGGTAATGTAAAAATAATAAAAATAAATACAAAATTATTAAGTAGTTAATGCGTGGAATTCTAAAATTTAATTTCACATTCAGATTTAACGAAGATGGCGGTGTAGATAATGATTCTGCAAATTCTCGCGATGCATTAATCGAAGAATCGAAGCCTGGTATTAAAAGAAGATACAGTAATGCAAGCCAAAGCAGCCGTGAATTCTCAGATTTGGAGAACTTGTTCAAAGACAAGCATGATAAGTCGAAAAATATAGATGATCCGTTAAATGTTGGAAGTGTAGTTGGAATAGATCAACTGTTTGAAGGTGGTGATTGCGGAATAGAATCACGAACGAACAAAGGTAAGCTGTAACTTTTAAGCTTTCGTATAGAACGTATATTTACCGTTGCAGAAATTTGAAAAAGAAAAGAATATTGTTTGTAAATTTTTGTTCCACAGGATCACACAATAAAGAACCAGATTCTGGTTCTTCTAGTATGATGCCTTTCGAATATTCGACATACTCGTCAAATATGGAAAACGAGGTAAAAAGAATGTTACTTCCACAAGTAGAAACAGATAACAAACGACACCAAGGTGCGATACCTAAACAAAGCCGTCCAAAACCTGCAGTAGAAGCTATAGATGATAATATTACAACTACTGAACAAACCCGGCCGAAATTGAAACGAACGTTAGAAGTGAGAAGAGATAAAGATAGAAGAAGAGATGGAAGATTTGATAGGTTCGAGCAAACTAGTGGTTCGAACAACGAGTTAAGTACACTTAGTCTTGCATCCTCCTTATTAGCTACATTATTGACCTCTGGTCGTGAATTACCCGGTCAGTCTAGCACTGTGTCCGATTTAAGATTAAGCCGTAATTCAGAGAGTCGAACCGCACGAAGAAGACGCGGTCCTTTGAAATGTTCCATTAGACCACAGCGTTTGTCACGGGAAAGAAATCGAGATGATAATGTCGTACCGCTTACCGCTTTATTTGGATTAATATCAAACGAAGAGTGTCATTTAGTCGCTAATCATAACGATGCCGTAGAAGCGGCTGTACCATATTTTCGAGATGAAAACGGACGCTGGCTAGCTTACATCTTCGACGAAAAAGGATCTGGTGTTGCCGCAGCTACGCAAGTTCCTCCTAATAATAACGATAAACTATTAAATACGTTATTGCGTCAACAACTTAATCAAAATTTACATTATGATGCCAATTGGGAGTTAATAGACTCCTTGAGCAACAGTTATAGTAGTTTATCTTTGAATTCGCCCGATTTGAGTGTTATAATAGATACACCGCCTGTTTTGTCGAGTCCGGAAAGCAATCAAACCAAGGCACAGAATTCATTATCGTCAAACCCGGTGGAAACTTCGGAACGTGATCAATTTCATCAGAATAATGGAAACTCTATTCAATGCGAACTTGAAACCTTGGAGCGAGATCAATTCCATCAAGACATATTATCACGTATAGAATCAATGACAGAAAGAAATCAAAGATTGCGAAATTTGTTGGGATATTTTAATTTGATGAATATTTATCCCGCAGATTCGAATCGGCGAGATAGGCCTGCCTTAACGTTACAAACGTGCGCAGTTGGTGATATAAATACCAGTTTATCTTGGAATCGATTTATCGGCGGCTTAGATGGATCCGAATCTAAACCTAAACAATCGAGACAGGACAAGCAATATTATTATAAATGGAAAATTGGAAGATTACCGCATATAAAAGTGCGATTCGATCGTTTATTTTTGTTAGCACTGTTGGATCGAAATTTAACAATTTTCGAGACAATAATTTCGACGTTTTTAGCCGTTGCTGTTGCAGGACTGGGTCTCGTATTGCTCCAACAAGGATTTTATCGAGATATATTTGCTTTCATGTTTTGTTTTGTTACCGCCGGATGTCAGTATTCATTACTAAAATCCGTTCAACCCGACGCTGCTTCCCCGACACATGGATTTAATCGTATTATAGTATTTTCTCGGCCTGTATATTACATACTATGCTCAGGATTTATATTGATCTTTAACGAGTCCTTGAGAAATTTTAAGACATCAGAATTTCGGATATATGGTCTACGGATTGCCGATTACGATGTTATATTACAAATTCGTAATATTTTATTAATCTTCCTTTTATGCTTTCCCATTATATTTTCGTTAGGCTTGCTTCCTCAAATTAATACTTTTCTAATGTATCTCTGTGAACATATAGATATCCATTTGTTCGGTGGAAACGCAACTACGGGTCTAATTTCTTCGATATATTCTCTTTGTCGTAGTATCGTTACTGTTGTTATATTGTACGGATTTGCTTATGGAGCACTTACAGAGCCTAAATCTTCGCAACATATTTTATTCTCTATTTTTGCCGGTTTATTAGTTGCTATATCTTATCACTTAAGTAGATCGTCTTCAGATCCTACTGTAATATGGGACATTGTTAAAACAAATTTGTGGCCACCAGAAATTTATACAGAAGAAAAAGAAGCTAAGATCATCGAGAACACGTCTCGTAGAGATAATTTACCTACGACGTACAAAGAAGCAAAGATAAGAACTTCTGGAAGAAAAAAGCACGTGAAAATTAAAGTTGGCGAACAAATGTCAGACACAGAATTGGTAGATCCGTTACCTGAAAAATTAAGATCAACCGTGAATTCAAGATTAAAGAATGATTTAATAGTATGCGCAGTGATAGGTACTTTATCCTTTGGAATCCATTGTTCAACGGTATTTACAGCCCTACAACCAGAATTGAATCCAGTTTTATGGGGTATCGCAAGTTGCCTTGGATTTCTGTTACACTACATTGTACCACAACTTCGAAAACAGTTACCGTGGTTGTGCTTATCAAGACCAGTGTTACGTAGCCATGAACACGCACAATTTGAAGTTTGTGAACCTGTGAAAATTATGTGGTTTGAAAAAGCATATGTTTGCCTTTGTTTCTTGGAAAGGAACGTTCTCTATCCAGTAGTGTTTTTAGGAGCACTCACAGAATGTTCGTCAAAAATTGTGTCAAAATTTGGAGAGAGCGTGGGAGCGTTAATTATAGTTGTATGTGGATTGAAGTCCTTAAGATCCGCGTACTCTGATCCATCAACACGTTACCTAGTTCTGCTCTTCGCTGTTCTGTTTTTTAAACTAGATTTTCGAAATCTCAGTGAAACATTTCTGGTTGACTATTTTGTTACGGGAATAGCATTCGCTAAAAGTTATGAATTACTGTTAAAAATACGATTCGTAGTCACATACATTGCACCTTGGCAAATCACTTGGGGCAGTGCGTTTCACGCCTTCGCTCAGCCTTTTTCTGTTCCACATTCTGCTATGTTGTTTCTGCAAGCAGGGATTTCTGCAATTTTAAGCACTCCCTTAAATCCTCTTCTGGGCAGTGCAATATTCATATCATCGTACGTACGTCCAGTGAAATTTTGGGAACGAGACTACAAGACGAGAAGAGTAGATCATTCGAACACACGAATGTCTTCGCATTTGGATAGAAATCTGGGTGCGGACGATAACAATTTGAATTCAATTTTCTATGAACAATTAACAAGATCGCTCCAACACAGCCTTTATGGAGATCTTGCTCTTGGTCGGTGGGGAAACGTGGAACAAGGCGATTGTTTTCTATTAGCATCCGATTACTTGAACTGTTTGGTACACGTTGTTCAATTAGGAAACGGATTAGTAACTTTTCAATTGAGAGGTCTTGAATTTAGAGGGACATACTGTCAGCAAAGAGAGGTATGCACATTGTATTAGATATTAAAAATTCTAAATAAAATAACGCATTATCAAATTAAAAAAAATATTTCTGTTTATAGGTAGAAGCAATCTCTGAAGGGATTGAAGATAATGGCAATTGTTGTTGCTGTGAAATGGGACATTTTTCGAACGTATTAAGCGTAAACGCAGCTTTCAGTCAACGCTGGCTAGCTTGGGAAGTTGCAAGTGCTAAGTACGTTTTAGAAGGATACTCGATTTCGGATAATTCAGCGGTCTCTATGCTTCAAGTGTTTGAATTTCGTAAAGTACTAGTTACCTATTACGTCAAAAGTATTGTTTTCTACGCCGTTAAATCGCAAAAATTGAAATATTGGTTGGAAAATTCTGATATTTCGGATGCCTTAAAAATAACTCTTGACAAGAACTTCATCGATCTGGATCCTGTTTTTAATTTGAGCATCCACGAAGATTACGACATCCGAGCATGCGGCATCACAAGAAGCAGTTTTTGTAATGTTTATTTGGATTGGATACAATATTGTGTTACTAAGCATGATAAGGTAGTTTTTTAAACATATATAAATTATATTAACATTTATATAGCACTATTTGTTGTTAACTGTTTTAGACATTAGATAAATCAAGAAATTCACCATTGGTATCTTTATGTCTTGCTTTAAGTCTCTTGGGAAGACGTGTTTTGGGAGCATTGTCTCATAATACTGTCTCTAGCGTTGAATTTTTTTTATACGGTTTACATGCTCTTTTCAAAGGTAAATTATTTTATAATAAATAATTAATGCTCACGTTTGAGCATAACATTTAAAAGATACATTTCTCTGTTTAGGAGATTTCCGTATTACATCCGTTCGAGATGAATGGGTTTTACACGACGTTGAATTGTTACGAAGTGTCGTAGCGAAAGGTGTACGAATGGCATTGAAACTACATCAAGACCATTTCATGAGTCCAGAACAATACAGTGAACCGTCGGCCCTTTACGAAGCTATAGACAGTCACGATAAGAACCTCGTGATTAGTCACGAAGCAGATCCGCTTTGGAGGAACGCCGTTTTAAACGGTGCACCCAGCCTTTTGGCCCTTAGGTATTTTCTCATTGTAATATTTATAGATGGTACTGTAAGGATTTTAACCCTTAACGCTCCGACTTTTAATTGTAGTTATCGACCGGCAACTCCAACTTATTCTCATTATACTTGGGCTTGCAAAATTTTAAGTGTCAGATTTGAAATACTACAATGGCGTGTAAATAATAATATTAAAAACAATCTTTATTCATCTTACAAGTAATATAATATTCATTATAATATTTATATTAATTATAATTGAATAATGTATGGAATTTTTTAAAACAATCTTTCGGATGTAAACCGGGTTTGCGTTCACATGTTTCACAGTAGTAAACTGTTTGTTTTTTTAATTCTAAAACAAAGGGGTTAGCAATAAAACAGACTTAGATCCGACTGTCTTTACCGATCGCTTGTACGTGACTGAGAAGTACAATTTTTGATTCGTAACGATTACCAATTACAACGCAACAATATATTTGAAATAAAGCGCCGCACATCGGTGGTGCCCGAGAGGCACGCTTGGAGTAGAACGCTGCTCGTCGGTGGTGCCTGGGAGGCACGCTTGGAGCGTTAAGGGTTAACCCTTTCGCTTCGGCTGTCCAGTCCGCCGAAGTACTGTCACTGAACGGAAACGCGCGCCATGAATACCTGCAGTATGCGTTGTGTATACGTTTTCCTGAGTCTTGAATAACTATTTTGCCGAATAAAACAATCTTATAAACTTTTATAACTTATAACTCTTACTATATTATTATAACTTCTATAACTTATAAACATTTATAACTTACAAAGCTACCCACAAGTCATATTGTGCACGCCGCTTATAAGCGGCGCTCGTACCCGCAAGTCATATTGTACGCGCCGCTTATAAGCGGCGCCCGAAGCGAAAGAGTTAAACGTGATCAGGTATGCTTGAGCGAGTGATTGCTGAATGCGTGCGGTCGCGGTCGTCTTGCGACAGGATAGCGCCGGTGATTGAACCTATTGAGTGGTGGTGCGAATGGATTTATGGTTGCGAGCGAGACTGAGCCGGGTATGTTTGGGAAAGTGTGACCGTGGCCGAGTGTCTTGGGTGGTCGAAAGAATGTTTGCGAAGAGTGTCTGGGGTATGTCTAGGGTATGTTTGGGACTTGGAAGTTGGGCCGTGAGAATGAAGTATACGTGACTGCGTGATTGGAAGGGATGGACGAGCAGGTTGTAGGTGCGAGTGAAAAGGGTCGCGTGCGGAGAAAAAGAGAGAACGATTGGGAATGGGGATTATAAGGGTGTGAATGTTCGGGCGCGTGGTAGTTGTTATGTTGGAATGGTAAGGGGATCGGTGACGGTAAGGCCGGTAAGAATATTGTGAGTGTGAATTGTAGTCGGGTGTTAAATATATGATTATTATACTCTACTATTAAGAGAAGTAAGTAATTCACTCCTCCCTTTAGAGTATAATATCACATTACTGTTAACATAATTTATTTTAATTTTTAGGCATGTACTTGATGACGGTATTGATGAATACAAGGTGATAATGCTTAACAAACGTTTCTTAAGTTTTCGAGTAATTAAAATGAATCGTGAATGTGTTCGCGGTTTGTGGGCTGGACAACAACAAGAATTAGTTTACTTAAGGAATAGAAATCCAGAGCGAGGCTCTATACAAAATGCTAAACAAGCTCTTAGAAATATAATAAATAGTTCTTGCGACCAACCGATCGGATACCCGATTTACGTTTCACCTTTAACAACTAGTTACGCGGAAACAAATGAACAATTATGTTCCATAATTGGTGGATCTTTGAATCTTGGCGTAATTAAAACTAACGTCTTAAAGTTATGGCAAAGGTACGGCTTATTGGTGTTATATTGTAATTATAAACTACATCGCAAAGTTGATCGTTATTAAATCTATTAATTACAGAATCAGAAGAAGATGTGGCCAAGGTTGTTCATCCGGAGGAACAGGATCTCAAGATGATGGAGGCTTCGGAAACGATGGAGTATACGCAATGACTACGTATAATATTCATTTAGGTACTTGCGATCATTATACTCTATAAATATCAATTGTTTTAGAATATAAAAATAAAGTTTTCAATTTAGGCTATGGGCAATCGGGTCATAACACCTCAGGCTCGCAATCCATAGATTCTGGATGTCAAATTGGCGGGTCAACTGGACGCGGTTCTTTAGGAAGAGCAAATACTGGATCCTTGGGTGGAAACAGAGGATCGTTGGCTTCGGTTGGAAAACCTACAAGCTCGACACTTGCTAGTTTAGCTGGCCTTCTTAGTAATAGCGATATTAAAACTGAAACAAAGAGTGAAACAAGTTTTACGAGTAAACTGGAAAAGGAAGAGGTTTTACAACGTGTGCGTGTAAGTAGGGAATAAAATATATTTTTATAAACGCGTATCGAAATATTTGTGATCAATTCTTAAACGATCAAAGACGATGTATCTTTATTTGTTATTAGATCATAGATCCCAATCAAGTGTACGATGCTATTAATTTGGGTCGTCGCATAGACGTGATTTGGCCAGATGAGAGAATGAGACAACAGGGTGGTAGATCTGGATGGCAGCATTGGGTACCCGAAAGAGGTATGGAAGGATGCGTTGTTCATTGTTGGTCTCCCAATCATCGCGATCCTAATCGGCGGTCTCACGTAGATAAAGTTATCTTGCTTGTCAAAATTGATGATAAATATGTTCCAATAGCGGAACAAGGTGTAAGAGATCTGGGAGCAGAAGTATGATGAAGTATTTTTGAATTTTCTGTAGTAATACACGTTAAGACGATTTTCGTACAGTCTTTTTTTCAATCACGCATCACGAATGCTGATATGAATGCATTAAAAATGAAGAATTCATTCCAATTATAAAATGATAAATACAACAGTTTTTTGATGGAAGATTATTCTTGAAATTGTACATAATGAAAGTCGATGAATTTTAACACTAGTTTCTTAATTCCAATATATGCATATATATATATATATATACATATATATGTGCATATATACATATACATATTACGTTTACATTGTAACATATGTGTGTATATGTATACATATAGCTATAAAATACTCTTCACTATGCGAATTTTTCTAAGATTTTCATTCGCTCAATATTTCATTTCTAAACATTCATTTTCCGTATTGTTCTTTCATTGCAACAATTATCCAATAGATGCAGTTTCCTTAAAATATTTTCAAAAAGTATGAATTTTAAAAGCTTACACAAAAAATAGTTAATATTTTATCAGTTATGATTAAAGAATTACTACTTCTTACACATTTACTGAGAAGACTAATACCAATCGCCAAGTTATTCAATGCAAAATAAATTGTATCATGTTGTATTATACTATGTATCATATAACAATTAGATGATTTACTAGCGATGGGAACTAGATGTTACTTGTTGTTAACTGACTAAATTAATATTTTTATCACTGTAAAGCGGTACAGTTAGATGCATTCAAACTTCATTAATTTACACAATTTATATTCTATTTTCCTTTTCTTTTTTGTTGTTAATCATTTTATAAAATAAAATCATACAAAACTGAATTTAGAAGATAGTCATTCCAATTATCAATGATTACTACTGTTATAACTGTTAATGATGTTAATATATATTTGTACTTTAAAGTTTTAATAGTAACGACTTACGAATAATCTCTAGGAGTCAATTAGAGTATAAGAATAAAGATTGCTATAAATTATATAATTTATTAGGAAACGTGAAAAATGTTTCTGTTATTCCTATAGAATATGCTCAATAACAACAAGTAATATCGGTAGAAATTTGTATATATCATTCGTGTTTTTCTACATTTTGTTACATTTTTTTTAAACTACTTGATATAGATAAGTTGTAAATATGCGTAACATTTCTGCAAGATTAAAGCGTCCAAATGTATTTACTGAATGTGTAATTTTGTGGGGCCATGAAATCGCCTCTGCAGAACATATCGGTGCACTAATAGCAGTGTTAAATATAACTCCCCAAACCCTTTATTTGTATGTCTTTATTGTATAAAAATCAGGATAATCATGGTGGTGTATTCAAATTTCATATATATCTTATTATAATTTTCATCGAACATAATATATGAAAATAATCAAATAAAACGAAACTAAACTCAATATTGTATTAAAAGTTACTGTAGTCAAATGCACCACAATGCTTATCCAAAGAAAAATAAATCTATTATCATTTCTTTTTCTAAACAAAGAGATTTATTAAACGTTTCCACCTAATTTTGTACATATTTGCATAAGTTAATTTCCAACTTATTCTCTCATTGCAAATATTAACAAAATTTCAAACATGTATACTGGTTATTAAACTAATAAGAAAGATAGGGTTGCTTGCAAAAATATAAATGCTCTTTTACTTAAAATTGAATAGAAAAAAAAAAAAAAAAAAAAAAAAAAGATAAAAAAAAAATAAAAAAAAAAAATAAAAGTTTTCCAAAAAACCAAAAAAAACCCAGAATACCTTTAAAATTGTGTTTT
>SMSQ01018258.1:65855-85264 GCA_019453375.1 Ctenoplectra terminalis
AATAGAAAAAAAAAAAAAAAAAAAATAGAAAAGGTACAATATGTTTGACATAAAAGATTAAAGGTTTTGCAAGCAACCAAAAAAATCACAGCATTGCCTTATCATGGTGTCTCTTAAAAGCACCTGACTGATAAAGAAATTTTAGCTAGTCTTTTAATTGTTGGTACACATTTATGTATCGCTTGCTGCCAAGGGACAAAAAAAATCTCTTTTACCAGGGAATACATGGATTAAATGTTTTTTATTAAGTCTTTGGCCTATTATCTGTAATCAACAGTAATTTCATACATAGATTGTACAGAATTGTTTCAAGATTAAGAATAAACATTGAATTAAAAGTCGGATTAAATAACAGTTTGTTCATAATTCCTGCATCAGTTATGCTTTATCATATTAAATTTACATTCATTATTTAGTAATGAACCGTTGTTAATTTTGTTGCATAAGGTGCATCAAATAAATTTTACCGAGATCAATCGAGTTAATCTCATTAACTGTATTCCAATGAGAGATATGTAGGTAGCAATAGCAATTATGCAAAGAAACTGAGTTCCTTGAAATATACTTCAGTTTTAACACTAGGATTAGTTTAATAAATATAGCTAATGTCGCGAAATAGCAGATTAAAGAAGGCCGTTAAGATTAATATAACATATTGTACTATATAACATACAATCAGTTCAAAAAATCATTTTATAATCATGTTACAATATTATTGATACATATAATACATTATTAAGAGTTTGTAAAATAATTAACAAGTTATTATTATAAAAATTATAAATAACAAATAAAAATGTTATCTTTTTTGAAATTATAATCTTACGTTCTTACCCTAGCATTTACAAATTATAACAGAGTTATAACATAAATTGTAATTAGAGTTTTCAAACGTTAAGTCCTTACAAAAACATGTTAAAAAAATATTATTATTTCAATAAAACTTAATATAATTTATCATGTAATAATCTTTCGTTTCATTTTATGATTTGTACTTAGAACATGTAATTACTACTAAAATATTTTATTTATTACATAATATTATTGCTCATCGAAGTAGAATTACATAGCACGATACAAATCATAAAAATACATTTAATTGGCTAGTGTAATAGTTTTACGTAATATGTAAGATTTACATTAAACTTCTTTTTTATCATTTTCAGAATTTAAGGGTGTATTAGTAAGTTTGTGTATCAAATTCTCTATGATATCTAAATCAGTTAAACCTACAAATTTATCCACAACCAATCCACTTGAAATTGCTATGATAGCTGGCACAGCTTTTACTTCGAAAATATGTACTAATTCTGGATTTGATTCTAAATTCACAATAGCAAGATCCAGTTTATCCATTGGTCCTATTAGTTCTTTTAATTTAGGCGTGAGTATTTTACACGGATCACACCATTCAGCATGAAAATTTACAATAACAGGTACTGAACTATTCATTACCTTACTGACAAATTCACTATTGTTATTTATTTCGAATTGTTTATTCTTCTGATACGACGAAGAAACATATCTCACCAGATTTGATGAAAGCTTAGTAGTACCACGCAACATTTTATAATCCTTTTAATTATTTTCTATATTACAAATTAAATAGTGATATTAACTACAAATAAAGCTAAAGTAGTCTTTTCCAATCACTGTGCATAATCAGTAAGAAATATTTCTGGCCTTATTAGGAAATTCTGAAAGTTGATAACAAGTTAAGAAAAATTAATACTTTAATTTATAATATAGCTTAATTTAAATATATCATTATTATTATTACGAGAAGAAAGAATACTTACCATAAATATTTAAAAAACCCAATTAGTTATTCTAACTGGTCTGACAGATTCTGTTACTGCAAATTTAACATATCCCACTAAACCAGTTACAGATGATATTATTAATAATACAAGTAATAAGATACGCCAAATAAATAAATGGTCGTATATCTGTAAAAAAAAAAATATATATATTTTACATATAAAATTACAAAAATTATAATAACTATGGTATTAATATATGTACTAAAACTCCGTAATAAAATAATTATTTATATACCTTTTTGTCAATACTATTAGGTTTCTCCGATGCTCTTGGCAATGCAATTAAAACGACTGTGCATATACTAACGATAAGAATAGCAATAGTACCAATTTTCTTTTCAATTCTTAAAGAGATAATAAATACTAATAAAGCCAAAGCCCAAAGAATCAAAATAAGAAACAATCCTATACCAACTCCAAATATCAAGTTAGTCATGCCACTGAAACCAAGAAATTTATCAATTAACATACATACATACATGTATCAAATTTTGAGTATATATTTGTGTAATATTTTTTTCTGATTAACTATTGAAGAATTATAGACCACACAAATTACTGAACAATTATCTTAATAGAAAAAAAAAACATTTACAAATATCAAATATTGTTGAATTCTTCTTGTAACAACATATTTTTCCAACTATTTTTAAGTATTTTAGGTTACGCATATACATGTACACATACACATATATGTATAAATATTCTTTAATAAAAATAAAAGATTTGCTACATGTTATTTTTAATTCCTTATACTTTTCAAATTTTTGAATAATATTAACTGTACCAATAACTTAATGGTAACAAAAAATTTGAAAACTATTTGTTACATACTATCTTTAAAAGATTGCCAAACACCATCAACAAACGACTATGTTGCATCTGTATTAATTATAAACTGTTCCAAACAAGTTTGTAACATTCAATGACTATATTTTAGTAAGATGCTATGTAACTTCATTTTCACGATGTTATTTGAAAGAAAATTGTTAATTTGTAACAAATATATTCGCAGGAATTTAAATTAACAACAAGTGATTTATATTTTAAACATTTTGTTCATCATCAATTTTCGCGTGTTAAATAACATTCATAATTTATTGAATAAATGGTCTACATTGACATCGTTTATTGAAAATTCAGCATTATCTTACAAAAATTTAGGGATTTTAAATAAAATCTAGTGATATTTTTATTACAATGTAGGCACATAGGTTCACCTGTGAAGTGAAGAAAGCAATGGATGTTTAAAATTAAACGTACCTTCGATGGAACGTTAGAGGTATATTGTATTGAACGAGCTTTTAAATTCTAGCTATTGTCATTTTCAGAAGCATAAATAAATAATTGTTTTTTTTTTTTTCAAATCATGAAACTATGGATTGAAATTATCTTAGAATGGGTAAGTAGTAATATCACATAAATAGATGTGCATAAGAAATTAATAAATGGTACTTGGATAAATCATTATTCTAAATTATGTTATAGAATAATTATTTAATTAAGGCAAATAGGTGGGTTTTTAGTTTTTTATATTATTACATACATATGTGTTAAGTATTTTAACTATCATTGCGATACGTCTCAAAATTATTGTTGTGTAGTATAAATGTAATGTACATTGTAGTTACTCATAAAAAATAAGAATTAATGTTTTTCAGCTAAATTGTTTAGATATATTGGAAACAGATATTAAAGATTTGAAAGAGTTGGACGATGGAAAATTTTATAAGAAATTAATAGAACTATTGTAAGTATCTTTTTTTTATTTAATTACATTTATATTTCTAGTAAAACATTATTAGAGTTTTTTTTTTTTTAATAAGTAATCTGCGTTTGTAAAATATTCTTCCTATCGAAATACATTTATTCCTATTAATAACATTTTATTTATATAGTTCATGGAAAGGTGCTAAAAATATTTTAGATACGGAAAACATTATAGTCAAATTCCTGCAAGGTGTGTAAGCGTATATTAAATATTACATAATTATTTCATAAGAATATATCATAAATTTTTTGTACTTCACGCAGATGAATACCCAGAATATGAATTTGATGATAAAGATTTGGAGGAAATGGATCATATTTATATTACATCTTTATTTTTATTGCGTGTATCTCAAGAACCATTATTTTATCAACCGATGTGTATTAAATTGCGACATGAAACACAGATTAAAATTAAATCGTTTCTTGAAATGATTATTCCATATGGGAAAAATATAAAGGGAGAAACATTGAAAGAAATAATTACTTATATACAGAACGATGCGCCAACAACACCTATAACACCAAAAACAAAAACTCTTAAGAATTTTTTTACTTCTCCTGCAGCATGGTCTGCACAAAGTCATAAATTATTGGGTCAAAGAAATAAAGAATTAAGGATGTTGAAAACTGAATTAGAAGTGGAAAGATTTGAGAAAGCTGATTTGCAAGAAGATTTACTAATTCAACAAAACAAAATACAAAATTTGCAGAAAAAATTGCAAGAAAAAAATGCAGAAATAAAAATCTTACACGAACAAAAAATGAAACCAAACACTCCACAATCTTGCAAAAAAAATAAAGGCACGGTAAGCTGTGAGCAGTACTACAAGAAGGAAATAGATCGTTTGGAGGACCAACTAATGCAAAAACAATATGAAATAGATAAACTTGAAACAGATAATGACACTTTGACGAAAAAATTAACATGTATAGAAAAGCAATGTGTATATTTTAAAGAAAAAGTAGAAAATTGTGAAAAGACTTTGGAGTACATGCAAATTCATATAGAAGTTAAAGACAGAGAACTAGTAAATCTAAGAATGACTAATGAAGAATTACGCACTCATTTGAAAGAATTTAACAAAACAGCAATTGAAGAGCAAAGTTTTGAAATTGATGGAATAGCACCCTTGTATTCACCGTCGGTATCGTTAAACAATAGCGAAATATTAAGTTCCGTAATTGACATTCAATTACAAGAAGCAAAAGAAGAATCTACTTTGTTAAAAATTGAACTTGATACTCTGAATAAAAAATTAGAATCTATAAGTAAAGAACATGAAAATACAACACGATTGTTAAAAGAAAAGACGCAAACATTACAAAAGACAGAAGCGACATTGAATGCAACGATAGATAACTTAACTAAGGAAATTGACTCCTTACAAAAAGAACAAGAATCTCTGATAAATAAAAATAAAAATTTAGAAGCGTCATGCACCTCTCAAAAAGAATCTTTATCGCATGCTGAAGAATCCAAAAATGCTTTGAATACTGAAATAAACACTTTAAGAGAAAAGATTAATGATTTAGAAGAATCTTTATGCAATGAAAATACAAATAATGTTAAATTGAAGAGTGAACTTACAGAACTGAAATCACAGGTACACGAACATTTTAAGTGTATTCAAAATTTAACGGATGAAAATAATTTGTATAAAACTTCTGGTGATTTGTATAATACGAATTTGAAAAAAATGATACTTCGTAATTTAGAAACTGAATGTATGGAAGATAATAATTTAGACGATAAAACAACTATTGAACTTATAGAGGATCTTCAAACAATATTGTGTAATTTGAATGAAAAATGTACTTCGAAACAAATCGAATTACAATCATTGAGTAATGCAATTAATGAAGCAGAATCGAAGCTGAAAAATTTTCAGTCGCAAATATTTAAATTGGAAGACAAAGATGTAAAGAATACTACAGAGATATCAAAGTTAAAGGAAACTGTTACGGAAATTACAGCTAAATCGAATCAGCTTACTACGATTATAAAAGAAAATTCTGAAGAAATTTTGTGTTTAAAACAAACCAAACTCCAGAAAGAAGCTTTAGAAAAAGATTTATGCGAGTATAAACAGGAAATAAATAAAAAGAATTCGGTAATACAAGCATCTGCGGTATGTATCAAAGCATTAAAGAAAAATATAAAAATGTTTGAAACTGAATTTCATTTGATAAAAAAAGATATATTAAATCGGGTAAATGAATACCAAAAGTACAATAAAATTACCAGTAAAGATATTTCAAATGCTTATGAAATATTATATACTAATTACACTGAAGAACAACTGTGTAAAAATCAACTTAAAGACGAACTCACTGATAATAAAAAGGAATTAAAAGATAGCAAAAATTTAAATATTACATTACAAAACGAATTAGCAAAAAATAAACAAGCAATAAATGATTTGGAGACAGAATTAATAAATGCTAAAGAAAAATTATCGGAGTCTGCTCAAAAAGTGGAGAGACTTGAAGAATCGAAAGAGATATTTCAAAAACAACATAATGATCTTAAATTTGAAAATGAAAAAATTGTACTTGATTTAAATAATATAACTGATGAACTTAAAGAATCTCGGCAAAATTCATATAATATGTCGGATCAATTAAAATTTAAAGATAAAAAAATTGGAAATCTAGTTAAAGAAATTACTTCTTTAAATTTAGAGAAAGAACATATGATACATTTGCAAACGGAAGAAGAAACAAAAACGAAGAATTTTATAAGGGAGCTGGAAACAAAACTGCTCGAAAAACATCATCGCTTAGATCAACTAAACATAGAAGTAAAATTGAAACAAAGAACATTGGAACTTGTGCAGGATAAATTTGAAAAATTATCAAAAGAAACAATTGTTTCTGAAATGAAACTAAAAGAAGTAATTGTGAATCTGCAAGAAGTAAGAACTAATCAAGATGCAGTTTTGAAAACTCAAGAGAAAGCTTTAAATGAAAAATGTTTTCAATTAGAACAATTACAGAAAGAATTCAATCAATCAAAAGGAATTCTTTGCAAACAGCTTGAGGACGAAAAATTATTATGTAAAAATCTGCAATGTACAAACTCGGAGTTACAAATACAATCGTATAAACAGACGAAGACGATAGAGGAATTACAAGAAATGTTGAAGAAAGAAAAAAACGAACTTAATAAAAATAAGGAATATTGTAGAATTGAAGATTCTAAAAAATTAGAAGTTGTACAAGTTTGCGAAAAATTACAATATTCAATAGATGACTTAAAGTCTACTATTATAGAAGCGAATACAAAGAATGATAATTTGTATGCTGATGCTACATATGAGATACAATGTATAAATAATGATGATAAAACAGAAAATATTATGAAAGCTATAAAAACCTCCATTAATGAAATATATGCATCACGCAAATTAATTTTACATCTTTTAAACGAAAATGCAAACTTAAACGAAACCTTAAAAGATCAAAAAGTAGTTGTAGATAACTATGTTGCCAAATGTGAAGAAATTAAATTGCTGAAAATTAAAATCCAAGAACTGAACAATGTAGAAGAAACACGCGTAGAACATATAAATGTTCTTATAAAGCATAAACAATTATTAAAGGATTGTTTAAACAATATTATAAAGTCAAGAGAAGATTTGGATACATCCTTGTATGAATTAAAACAAAAGTGGGACAAATTGTTAACAAACTCTAATAGCATTTTTATGATGGATAAATCTACGTGCAACGAGTTAAAGCAGATACAAATTAAAAAAACATATTTGGAAGATACATTATTTAAGCATCATATTTGTCATTTTCAAAATATAAAACCCTTACAAAATATTTTATGGAAAAAGTTTGTATGGTTTGAACAAAGATTAAAAGATTCTTTGAAAACTAAAGGTGAACAAATATTAGATATTTCTTCAGATGTTTTTGCTGATGAAAAGACAACGATTGAAGTAGAATTAGGTAAAAATAAAATATTGCAAAAAGATATTATTCAGCTTCAGAATGAGATAGAAGATTTTTCGAACTTAGTTATTTCTTTCGAAAGTAAATTTAAATCCAATGAAATAAACTTTCAGTCTGAGTTAGAGAAAAAATTACAATCGCAAATTAATCAACTGACAGAAGATAAGAGTAACATAGAAAGTAAATTAGACTGTGCACGCATAAAAAATACGATATTAGAAGATGATATTGGTAAACTTCAGAATAAAATAGAAGAAATTAAAGTAACATCATTAAAGGGAGTAGAAGATTTGAAGAACGAATTAATGCAGTTAAAAGAAGAGAAGTTAAAGCTCCAAGAAGAAAGGGATGAATTGAGCAAACGACCGAAAAAAGAGGACGTCGACAACCAATTGAAAGATATTCATGATAAATATAAAGTTAAAGTAGATGAAATTAAACAAAATATGGTAGGCACATTAATATCTTTTATTTTTGCAATCATTATGATTCGCTTACTTCTGTAACAAACATTACAGAAAACAGCATATAATGAACAAATAATAAAGTTAAACAAAGAGCAAGAACTATCCGTACAGGAAAGATTGGAATCGCTACAAAAAAAAATGGAACTACAATGTCGCAAGCAGGCAGATGAATTAAGTAAATACAAGGCACATGTTGCAGACATGAGTTCACAGTTTTGGAATGTTGGAGAAAAATTGTTAAGTGAACAACAAGAAAAGAAAAAATTACAGAAGGAATTAACTGAACTGAAAGCTAAATATAAAAATTTGGATAAAAAAATAGTTTGTTCAACGGAACATAAAAATTGCAAGTAAGATTAATTGTATTGTATTAAGTGACATTAAAAATTAATTCATATCTTGCGGATATTGTTTGAATCTTTTTTCCAGATATGAAAAAAAAGACTCGTTAGGAGAAAACGAAGAAGTTTTACATAAAATTGCAGTGATACAAGAGAAAACAACATATGAAAGAAGATACAGTATTAGAAGTATACAAACAATGGGTAATGCATTTAATGCAGAGGACGAAGAAGGAGAAGTATTTGATAATATTTACTTAGGTAAATTTAGAAAACCTGTTAAGTAAAATTAATTCTATTTAATTTCAATTATTAATGAGGTAAATTTTATTTATTAGCTGATATGAAAAATGGAAACTCTTCGTGTAGCATTGATACAGATAGATTATCTATTTTGAAAAAAAGAAATGCTCTTTGTAAACCACATTTAAAATCATCTTATCCGGCTGAAATGCAATTTCATCCTTTGCCATTTACGGAAGAAGAAATTAAAGTAAGTGATTTTTATAATAAATACATACTTCAATATTTTTTGTTTTTTGGTCTTATGAATTATAGTTCCTAACTTATTTTTTTAAATTTTATTTACATGTACATATGAGGATATATATTTTACTGTTTTTACTTCAATTATAGACAGGTTCAGTGTCAGATGAGATATTTAATGATAGTTTAAGTCAAAGTTTGCTTCCTGAACAAAAAACTAAGAAAAAGGATAGAACACAGGTACGTCTCTAAGATAGTTTCTCAGACTTTTTTTAATATAATTAATTATAACATAGATAAATATTATAATTTTATACACGATGAAGGAAGATCATGATAAAAGTATCTATTCTAGAAATATTAAGTTTATTTAAAAATGCATTTCATTTAAGTTATATCTTGTTCTTTATTTTACAGACATCATATAAAAAACCCGGCCCTCCAACTCCTAGTAAAAATGGAGGAAGATTATCATTACAGGTAAGTGTTAAATAATAATAATATGTTTGTGTAAAAAGGTTATCGCTTGATCTAAAGGTTTATTGTTAATGAAACATTTAAAATTCAAGGGTAATGAACTAAGAAGCCCAAATTCAAGAATATTAAAAGAGAGAAATAAAGAGAGAGCAACAGCTACACCACGCACGTTGAAAAGTTTGTTCGGTTCACGACGTCAAGACGAAGTAAGTTATTTATATTATTTAAAAGTATTTTATCAGTTTCAATAGTTTTTATCTCATACCTTTAATAATATAAAACATTTAACATAAATTATGTATAAACTACTCTTCTTTGTAGACTGTTGTAATTACGCCAAAAGGTCGTAGAAGAAGTAGCATTTTCCGTAAATATCGTGGTGCAAATGATAGATGAAAATAATCACGTACGTAACACGAAATATTTAATAATAATAATTATAGTTGTAAAAAACAAATGTATTTTCTTTAAGTTTTTCACATTAGAGTATATAATAATTGTACAGAGACAAATAGAATTATAATATTTTTAACAGTAGACAATTTAAATAAGCAAACGGTATACAAAAAATATTTATCCTTCGTATGTTATAATCATTTATTCAGACAATCATTAAATAATTTTATATCAACAATAATATTTTAAAAATTTTATCGATGCAAAACTACTGATATTATGAAATGTATTGTTTGTTGTGCTTAGCAAATTAAAAGAAAAAAAAGAAAAAAAAAAAAAATTACATGACTTTGAGTAACGAAAATAATATTTTAGAAAAATGATTTAAAAACGCAGGAATCTCACAACGTAAAATGAAACTCAGTGATGAATCTGTAGTTTCATTACTTATATTGTGTACATAGTCGATTGAATAAGTTCTAGTTATTGTGCAATCTAAAACTTACTCAATGTGACATGTTCATTATAAATGTATCACAAATTATCTCCTCTTAGAATTCTTCTATTTTGAATGCAATGTATTTTTTTTTTTTTTTTTTCTATTGTACTTCGTTACTCGGAATCAGATTCCTATAACAAAACGATGCTTCATTAGTTTGATAGGAAACTATAATAACGTAAAATGTATTTCATTTGAAATTGAATTTAAAATAATATTATGGTAATAAAACGACGAGTCAATATTTGATAATGAAGCTTATTTAAATTGATGTAGATTTAAAAATGTAACATTTAAAATTTTTAATTATAATCGTACATTATCGAAACAACTAATTCATTCAAATTTTAAAGTCAATAATCTTTTAATAATTTTGTTTAATAATAATTATATGTATGAAGATTATAATTAAAAAATATTAAGATACCAATGTACGATAGTATAATTAATTTTATTATAAATTTTACATTGTAATAAATAAAAAATTATTACAACTTACCATATATTGTCCTTCTACATAACGACCAGAATTTCTAGAAGTTCTTCTTAATTCTCTTGGTTCTATATGATCTTGACTTCTTCGTCTAAAAAAAGTAACTAAAACTGTTACAAGTATTTCAGTCTGGGCAAAAATATTTGAATCCGTAGAATTTAAGAACTACTTACGACCTCGATTGAATTTGTAATGTTTTAAGTTTATTATCTATGTCTTGAGAAGGACTGGTTGATGCATCTTCAATAATTGCTGTTGGAGACGTCTGCATCTGTGTAGTTTCGTTGTTTTCATAAAATCCTGCTCCCCTAGATCCACGAGTTATTGATACTTTATTAACGGCTAATCTGAAATAAAGATTTAAGCTAATGGTACTATGGTACTACAAAAGATGCACGAACATTCAAGTATATTTCAGGAGTACCGTTTCTCTACTTAAACTGAACAATTATATATATATATATATGTATATATTTTTATCTTGTAAAATAATTATTTTTACTAAACGTGTACATCTAATATTTAGTCTATTTTATATGAAATACAAGAAAGGGAAGCGAAAGAAATTACTCACTGGTGTTTCCTTGGACCGCGTTTCTTCTTGTGTTTGCTGAAAGAAAAAGTTTTTATTGTTGGAAATATATCGGAATTAATATCATAAATAAAGGGACAAAAATTTTATATTAAATAACTTCGTAGTTTCACATACATCTTCTATATGATACGAACATACGCATATATTACAAAATTCCACATCACGTACATACATATTAATGCATTCGGTCACTACATTCGAAGAAACAATAAAGTATCCGAACAAAGTACACAGAATTAACCCAAATATTAATAAACCAAGTACCTAAAAACATTTCTATAATATTGCGGTGATTATAGAGAACGGCGTGTTAAAAAATGTGAAATATAAAAGTCCGATATTGAGCAGGAAATGTGAAACGATGGGTTAATTCTGTCACATTTCCTGCATGTTTTTAATTAGGGAAAAAGCTTTACAAAGTTTAGCATTACTTATTCGCTATGGATTTAAAATTTTGATAAAGCAGGATTTAGGAATACGTGGGAGAAGAGGGTCTTATTTTAATTAATATCACATGTTCATTGTATCTATCACCAATTTGTATATTATCAATATATAAACAGAATACAAAGTATTTTAAACTTACTTGGTTTTAAGTTCTTAGGTTCAATAGAACACACATCGTTCTCTATGTACTTTTTTTGTCAGGTGTTCCAAAAATATTATCATTTCATAATATCATTGTGCATTTTTTTTTTTTTTTTTTTTAATTTTTTTTTNAACGTACCAGCTAAATGATCTTTTTTACGTCTTGTATACGCGCGTTTACTCGTTACTGGAACTTGATCTGTTTCGCCGTGTAATAAGCTATTCCTGTATAAAAGTAAAGGTTGCCAATCCTCTCCCCGCGAGGACGGCATTCCAGCTTGTAATCTTCTATCAAGGAAATTTAATCTGTAACACAAATATGTATATAATTAATTGATTAATTAAATTTGTTAAAATCAAAAATATATTAACACTTTGTCGACCGCACGCGCCACAGGGAACTGTTCGGTTTCCACCGCTCTTGGGAAAGCCTAAGGAGCCTTCAAAATTAGTAGATTTTATTATATGTTGTGGTCCACAGTAGCAGTCCATCAGCAATTACGATAAACTGCAGATCGAGGTAATTAACAATGACAGAAAACGAGAAACGCGTTGCTACAGTCAAAATGGGAAATCTCCCCGATCGGTCGGCAAAGTGTTAATAAAAAATTTTAAATAAGAATTATACCCACACAACTCGTTTATCTNATTTTCCTTACACTAGTTTATAGAAGGTGAGTTGCTTTAGTAAGCAAAATTAGGCACCAAGAATAACAGATTTCATCAATTCCTCATATAACATTTGCTTTTTACATATTTAGGTATGTGTTTGATACTTAATTTGATACTTTGACAATATTACATACAATTCCTTACACTAGTTTGAAAGTTGATTTTAAAATAGGCACCAAGAATAATAGACCTCATTAATTCCTTATACAATTTTTGCCCCTTATATGATTACATTATATTATAGATTTTGCTAAAAACTCTAAGTCTTAGCTTGAATAACGATCAGGTAGCCTGCAACAAGCGATTCATAAAAGATTACTACTCATGCAAACACAACAGATTTATGATTTACGTAAAGACGCCAACGGCAATAGGTACTTATTAATAAATTAAGCACAAGCATGCAATAAAATGATAAATACATAAAAGATGGTGTATTAAAGAATATTTTATTTCAAAGAATTTTGCACTAAAGAAAGAATTTAAAAGAACAACATACAGAATAAAAATTAAAATATCAATAAGCTTATAATATACTGCATTCAAAATTATATTACACATAATATTCTTGCATAAAATCATTTTTATAAATTAATAAAATTGTTTTACAATTTTGAATACCTTATATATATTTACTTTGGAACACATTTTACACTTTCAATGATTGATAATAATATAGTGATCTAATAATGCATTTCAGCAGAGCATATTGTAAAGCAGAATAAAAAATAGAATATGGTAAAGGAAAAGATATTTTTAATTAGTAATGAAACTACACATAGTAAAAGAAAAATGTGCACATTACATGTGCATTAAAAACTACATAAGCGTGTAAGTTTAGTAACTAAATTTGAAATATTATCTATAACTATTTAAAATACTTGTCATTCATAGCATAAGTTACATTTTAAAAGCAAAAAAGCGTGTTGCATATAAATATACACATTAAAAAATTATGGATTAATTTTTCATTATAAACTTTTATTAAGAATTATGTTTAGCAGTTACTTGCAACTGTGCATATATGCTACTTCTGTAATTATTTTAATAAATAAAATATAAAATATGTGGTTACTTTTTATTAGTTTAGTGTAGACACCCAACTCACCCAGAAAACTCATGGTCTGAACCTTCTTCAGGCTCATCTGCTTCTTCCTCTTCTGTAAACATTTACGAATGATAAACATAAATTATATTCAAAAAGCTTGCTAATATTTTTAAAAATATACAAATTTCAACTTGAATACTACTAAAATTTAATCATAAGATATTTGCCAACGTACCAGCTAAATGATCTTTTTTACGTCTTGTATACGCGCGTTTACTCGTTACTGGAACTTGATCTGTTTCGCCGTGTAATAAGCTATTCCTGTATAAAAGTAAAGGTTGCCAATCCTCTCCCCGCGAGGACGGCATTCCAGCTTGTAATCTTCTATCAAGGAAATTTAATCTGTAACACAAATATGTATATAATTAATTGATTAATTAAATTTGTTAAAATCAAAAATATATTAACACTTTGTCGACCGCACGCGCCACAGGGAACTGTTCGGTTTCCACCGCTCTTGGGAAAGCCTAAGGAGCCTTCAAAATTAGTTGATTTTATTATATGTTGTGGTCCACAGTAGCAGTCCATCAGCAATTACGATAAACTGCAGGTCGAGGTAATTAACAATGACAGAAAACGAGAAACGCGTTGCTACAGTCAAAATGGGAAATCTCCCCGATCGGTCGGCAAAGTGTTAATAAAAAATTTTAAATAAGAATTATACCCACACAACTCGTTTATCTTGTTTAAGAAGCTTATTCGTAAATTCAGATAAGATTTCAAGGAAGGATAAATTAGGTGGTGGTCCTGTAGGATCTTGTTCGATGCCGTCTGGTGGTGTGATTGCAAAAAGGACACCTGCTCGATGCAAAGCGGTAATTGCTTCACGATTTTTCACCGCATCCAAACCGAACGACAAAGCAAATCGTTTCGCAAGTTCCTGAAAATAATAACAATACGTATCTTTATTTGCATACAGATTTGTTATTTTTTTAATTATAAAAAATTAATAAATATAAACAAACCTTAATAGCAGTAAACTCCTCGCTATTTCTATTCACCTTGCCCTTTCCAGCCACTATTTCATTATACAAAATATTTAAACTATGTTGCATAGTTAAAGCACAATTTGTTTTATTGATGTCTCTCGCTTTTCCCAACGTAGTTTTAATAATATCACCGTAATCGTTATAATATTTTACATAGTGTTTAAACACGTCTGCTGCTGCTTTTGTGGGTATCATGTTATATACAATTAACTTGCAATAACCCGCTAAAAAGTTTCTTCTTTTATGTAATTCTTCAATTTTCGAATGTTCATCGTGTTCATCTATAAATATAATATGCATATTTTGTGTTAAAAGCAAATCTTTGTAAAAAGAAAAAAAAATAATACTCAATAAATTAGCACTAACATACCATCTTCCTCTTCAAAAAATACATATTCTTGTATAAATCGATTAAGCATATTTTGCATTGCTTGATCAGGTTCATATACTAATTGATGCATCAAAGGATTAGAATGTGTGGTCAATTGATTACAAAACACTACCAATAAATCACATATTGTATTGTATGCTTCTTCTCTCAAAATTGGCGGAGAAGGCTAAAATAAGATTAATATTGTATATTATTGGCGTATTAAGAAGAATACAAAAATAAAAACAATATAATTACCGTGCCGTTCACATCACCACTGACAAAATGACGCATAGATCCCATAAAGGAATGCAAACGTTCTTTTAATTGTCGACATTCGTCTTCACCTCGATTTCCAGAATCCGCAGCTTCCATAAGGTGATTCTGTCCCCACAAAATAGCAAAGAAACATGCACTTATGCAATACTTCACTGCCTCGTGTGGTAAACATCTGTAACGAAATATATTCTTCAAAATCTTCGTATTCCTATATGCATAAAATTTTGATGTGTAAAAATATAATGTTAGTACTTGGATGGATCTTTAGCATCTTCAATATCTTTATACAACGAATCCCATATTCCCCATGGATTCATATTATGACAAGAATAAAATATTGAAACTTTTTTTAAGGATTGTACGACGTTGAAAATTTCATCTTCATCTGGTTCCTCATCTCCTTCTATTAAATTTCTATATTCATCTATAGCTTCTTTATATTTATTTACAATAGAATCGATTAACGTTGAGCGCGCTACATCACATCTGCATCGAAACAAGTTAAACGTTAAATAGTTTTTTAAAAAATGTTCAATACACATATAACGCTATGAAATCTTACCTTGTGAAAATAGCGTGCCCCTCTATACACATATGTTCTAATGTTTTTGCGGCCGTATCCAAAACTTCGGTGTCGTGCATTTTCTCCACGATCGTATGAATTTTATTCAATAACGAGTCCAAATTTTGCTCTTGCCGAGATTTTGTATAAATATCCAAATCAAAGTACTGAGGAATAGCAAGTAGATTTGCAAGTTTTTCGGGATCGGCTCGATATTTATCAAGCAAAAGAGGTAATGTTTGTATAAAATGTTCTGTCAACCGTTGTTTATCATCGTGAACTTGCTTCATTTCTTTTGCTGATAAAATTTTTCTAGTTGGTCCCCGACCAACTGGAGCTTCGCCTGTTTCAAAAATTATAGACGATTTATATTTAATTTCTACAATTTTTTTTAACATACAAACATAAAAATTTACCCGTGGCAGCTTGTTTTATACAGCAAACCATCAATTCAATCAAAGACGTCTCTTTTTGATTATCTAAAGCTTCCTCTTCGGGTCCAGCCTCTTCTAATAATAAATCTGTCATACATTCCCAATCTTTCATCATTTGATTCGTTTCAATTAACGAATCAACCAAATACGCTCCGTGTTCGTGAAGTTCTGATTCAATAAAAAATAGTACAAGATCTCGAATAAGCGGAGTATTTGGTAACCGCTTCTTTCCACGTTTAGTTTTTACACCTGCTACCGCTTCATCGTCCGGACGAAATAAACGTTCGTTTAAAAATTCACCCGCCGCTTGTGCGACGGCACGGTGAGACGAATAAACAAGTTCATATACATGCTCGCAATCTTTATCGGTAAGAATTTCTCTGTGATGCTTTAAAATCGAAATAACAAGTTTAACAGCTTGTACTGCTACATCGTACTCTTTATCCAATGTCATTGCAACGATTCTATCTTTAAATTTACTTGTAAAAAGTTCAAGTTTTGTCTTCAATTCTTCCGACGCATACAATGGTTGCAATGCTTGGAGACATTTTAGTCGAACTTCTCCAACTTTATCATGTAACGTCCAACCTAAGAAATTATAATGAATTTATTTAGATACGAAATATACGTAGAGCTCTTAATATTAATAACATTATATTAACCTATGTATTTTAAATAAGAATCGTCTAAAAAGTTTTGATGAAATTTTTTCATCCAGACTCCTATCTCTGCCATACAAATTGCGCGTATTTCCGGCAACGTGTCCCTGTAGCGATGTACAAATACGGACTTGAACATATACGTAAGCATATTTTTTATCTCGTCCATATTTTCTTCGAGTTCTTTTCGCTTGGCCATTAACGACTCTAATCTATCCGCAGCTCTCTTTTCTCTCGCTTTCTGCCTTTCAGCTTCATACTGTCGTTGTGTGTTGTCCAAATTTATCGAAACAGTTAGAGCAACATCTACCAATGCTGTCATAAGTTTCATAGCTACAAAGAGTACGATCAGTATATTATTAATACATTAAATAGATATTATTAGACTATATAAATATCAATATAAAAATATATCTTACCAGCAAGTGTAGCAGTATGCCTGAAAGCTCTTACTTGTGAATCCGAGAGTCCAGTTAATAATGAAATTACATTATCCATTAAAAACTGATCATAAATTATTGAATACTGACATTGACGAACTAAAATCTGAACAAATTCACAGAAATTTGCACGAAATTTCTTCCATTGTTGGCCAGTCATTATCAATGGATATTCTCCACTTTCCTGTGTTACAAATTATTATGAATTAAGGAAGAAAATGATTTATTTGCAAAAGAAATAATATGAACGTACTTCGTCAAATTCTTCAGTCATTTTCCGAATTATTGCCACATGTTCCATTGTTGTTTGCATCTCAGACGTAATACGACCTTTACACCCACTTGCATTAATAAAAAATTGCATTAACATAAGAAGAGCGTTTTCTCTATTACTTTTGTACTTTTCTATCCAATCATCAACAATAGTCTACAAAAAAGGCAATATATATGTATATACGTATGGATATATATCTACAAATTTGTACGTAACGATAATTCTTATAATTTAAACACTTTCATGAAATATATATTTTCAAACATAACAGTCAACATACAGTTAACGAAGACCGATTGTTTCTAATGACATAATAAAGACTAGCTTCATCTTCTAAACTATGCGAATGATGTGTCCGTTTTCCACGTCCACGTCCACCACCTCCTCTCCCTCTACTACTCGTGGTTGGAATGTAATCTGTATCTATTTCTTTATACTTTGGTTGTTGTATTGGTCCTCCTACAAAGAATAACTATTTAAAAATGAATAACAGAGTAATATCATTTTGAATCATACCACGTAATCTAGCACGCGTATTCCTTGTGATCCTCATATTAGTTGGAGTTGCCGGTGTCATAGGTTGCTCGAATTGAGACTGATTCTCAAAATTTGTTTGTTCCTGATATTGTGGCTGCGACGTACCCGGAGAGCTATAGCTCTCCGAAGAATAATGTTCGGGTCTAAGCAAATATAATCAAATGCATTGTATTATAAAATTACATATAGATGTATTGAGAATATTAAAAGCTTAAGCAATATAACTTATAATTCAAATCAAGTTAAATACATTATACAAATTATAATACGTAACATCAACGAATAACAAATCAATAAAGGTGCTTAAAAATCTATTTACGTCGGATTATGTATAGGTGTTTGAGGTGCTTGACTATAAGGTGCATAAGTAGAATAAGATTCGTTTGCTTCACCCCCTGAATTGTCATTCATGGGGGTCATTGGAGTCATTGGTGCATCGTACTCCGGAGGGACTGGATCATCCATCCGTATTCGTTTACCTCCTCTTCTGTGCATCATTTTAAAGCTGTTTTTCAGTTACTATCCCTGCAAGAAAGCTATCATATTAAATTCATGATTAAACAAATCATTCCTTCTATTTCAGAAAAATACCGCCAAACAATATTTCATGGTACAGTTTACAAACAACTCAAATTTTGATTTATTTCAGACCTGTAGAAAACCCCGACAAATGCAGGGACTAGGGATGATCACGTAGCTTTATGTTCTTATTATTTGTCGATACATTTAATTAAAATGTTAACTATTTTGAACAAAATTGAAAAAACGCATTAATAGAATTCTTCAAATAACCCCGGTTTCTTGCAAATATTGGTACTCGGTCTTACAATACATACACTTGTACACCAGTAAACATGGTTATTGGTCGCTTGTCAAAATATAAAATAAATTGGACCAATAAGAAAAACGAAATTTATCTCGATTAACTCTTGATTCATGTTCGTGGTGTTACATTTCAAATTTCATGATTTTTATTATACCAATGTAAATATAAATTTCCTAAAATCAATAAACAATTTAACGTTTAATTATTATTAATGAAAAATGTATTCATTTCTATCTTAATACAAACAATCTTAATGTCTCTACGAGCAATCGTAATTTTTCATTTCAAATATTGGAATTACAATATTAAAATATTTTCCAGACTGAAAAAAAAAGGAAGAAAAAAAAGGAAAAAAAAAAAA
>SMSQ01018258.1:85928-101282 GCA_019453375.1 Ctenoplectra terminalis
GGGATGATCACGTAGCTTTATGTTCTTATTATTTGTCGATACATTTAATTAAAATGTTAACTATTTTGAACAAAATTGAAAAAACGCATTAATAGAATTCTTCAAATAACCCCGGTTTCTTGCAAATATTGGTACTCGGTCTTACAATACATACACTTGTACACCAGTAAACATGGTTATTGGTCGCTTGTCAAAATATAAAATAAATTGGACCAATAAGAAAAACGAAATTTATCTCGATTAACTCTTGATTCATGTTCGTGGTGTTACATTTCAAATTTCATGATTTTTATTATACCAATGTAAATATAAATTTCCTAAAATCAATAAACAATTTAACGTTTAATTATTATTAATGAAAAATGTATTCATTTCTATCTTAATACAAACAATCTTAATGTCTCTACGAGCAATCGTAATTTTTCATTTCAAATATTGGAATTACAATATTAAAATATTTTCCAGACTGAAAAAAAAAGGAAGAAAAAAAAGGAAAAAAAAAAAAAAAGGAAAAAAAAATTTAATTCCGTAAAACAAATATGGTGATTAGCGTTCGTAAGATGTTATCTGAAAGTAACATCCCACGTAAAGAGTTGATACATGAAAATGGTTCTATACTTCGATTCGATGTACAAGTTGCGTGTACTACGCAGAAGACAATCTATTATCGCTAGTGAAATAATCCATGGTTAACGGTCTTTGTGTGGGGATGGGAGGCGTGACTAGAGATAAAGTTATCAAATCACGGCAGAGATTCGTCACAAAATATAAACGAATTTTCAAATAGCACTTCGTAAAGCTCAACTCTCGAACGTACACGCTTTCCCTGTGATTTGTCAAAAATACAATGGATACGTATGAAAGCGTATTACTCGTCAAGTCCGAAGTATTTGTGTTTAAAATACCGCCAAGGTCAACGAATAGGGGTTATCGGTACGATTGATTCTTTTTGACAGAATTTCTCATAAAAACATTTATTTCGCAAAGGAATAACGTATACAAAGATATGTTTCAACTTGATATTATGTTCGTTATTGTTTAAAAGGTTCAATTTATTGTGTTTTTTTTTTTTCTTTTCTTATTAATTCTAGTCCTGACGTTTAATACGTCAGCAAACTTTATACCGGAAATTGTTAAAAGTATGATGTTAGTACTACATCTGGAATGCAATATTGTAAAATTTCATAAAATTTGAAACATTAAAGGTTTTTAAACTTATGGAGGTTCGAACACACATTTATTGGGTTTCATAATATCGGAGACTGTTTTTAGATATTCGATATTTTTAAATGTATAATTATATATTTTGGTTTTCGTTGGATTTTATTTGTACTGTAACGGTATAAAAAATGTGTCTATTATTGTAAATTAATGAGAGTAGATAAATATATGTGTGTGTGTGTTTTTTTTAAACGCACTTTGCATTTTAGAGCAGCCGATTGGAATCTCCAAGAGCCTACGTGGGCTGGACGTATGCGTCTTGTTTCTCAAGGAGACTCGATTACTATCAAATTGGAAGATAAAGTTACCGGAGAATTGTTTGCGAAATGTCCAATTGAGCAATATCCAGGTATTGCAGTTGAACCGGTTACAGATTCTTCTCGTTATTTTGTTCTAAGAATTCAAGACGATAATGGAAGGTCAGCTTTTATCGGTGTTGGATTTCTGGATAGATCCGATAGTTTTGATTTAAATGTTGCGCTTCAAGATCACTTTAAATGGCTCAGAAATCAAGAACAAATAGAAAAGGAGAAGGATAAACCGAAGCAGGAGTTAGATCTCAGATTTAAAGAAGGGGAGACAATAAAAATAAATATGAAAATTACTGTAAGACTCTTTTTATACTGTTTGAACATGTATTTTTATAAAAATTTAAACGAATCGTACAGTAAGTTTAAAAATTCTTATTTATGATGTATATATGTAGAAAAAGGATGGCAGTGAAGTTTCTTCTAAAACAAAGCAACGTGCCAATCCAAATATAGGCTTACCACCTCCGCCAGGTGGTGTAAAAATTGCACCACCACCTGCAAAAACTCCAACCTCGTCTCCTGCGCATAAACCTGTTCAGAATCAAAACCAAACAACATCTGAATGGGGAGAGTTCGCTAGTGCATCACAACAACCGCCAACAGTGGGAAATGCCAGTTGGGTTCAGTTTTAACTTACAAGTTGTATTAAAATTTAATATAGCAGTACTGTAGAATCATAGACTATACATACATACATACATATTTTAATTTGTATGTTCACAATGTGCACATGTATCTTAACATGCGTGCATGTATGCATATAGATATCTTTTAAGGGTAATTACTGACAAAGATGTTTCTATGTACATAGTGAATTAACTACATAGAATATGATTCTTACTATATTATGACATAGTATTTACATATTTTTCAAAATTTATACTTCAGTTTAATTAGTTAACAAAAGTAGTAATGTTAGATGAGTTTCAGTTGAAACGTTGAAAAATTTTGTTTAAGAATGAAGTAAAATATATATATATATAAAAATGATCACTATTTTGCAAAGCATTAAGTTAAATTAAAAATGTACAACAGCATTTAATGTCTTCTCAGTTGTATTTTTACTATCTATATTACAAATGTTAAAAAATGTACATACTACATTTGTTATTTAAACAAATTATATAAAATGAGTGAAATACTCGTATTTTTTATATAAATAGTTACCAAATAAGTTAACTATCTTGTACAAATTAAAACAGGAAACAGTTTCAACAATAAAAACAGGTAGAAATATATTAAATAAATAAAGAATAATACAAGTTTACGATGTCCAAATATAAAATTTTACCAATAACAAAAGAATGTTATTATTAGTACAGTATTGAATACAAAATATATTGAAAATTTTTCAGTATATTCTATTGCATGGATACATTCTTTGTGAAAACCCTTAAAGGAGTATGAATTAAATTATGGTGTATACAGTCTTAAGTAATATTAATTTCTGGTGTTTGTACATAAAGCAGAAATTGTGCAAATGTAAGGCCTAATTTTACGGATATATTAAATTTTTAGATATTTTGATTTTGCATTGATAAACAGAAAAATAAATATTATATCTTTATTGTGCTATTATTCAGTTGTATTATGAGATATAAGATTTTTGTATTGTATTTTTTATTTTTAAAAATAACACTAAGAATTTATTTTACATTAATATTGATATAAATTTCGCTTGAACACTTTGTAGATGAAAGAAAAATTTAAAAATAGTCTGGAAAAATTACACGATAGAATACATTATTTAAGAATAAAAGAGAAAACTGTTGTTTCACATTTGAAGATGTATAAAAATTGAGAAAATATTGTACTCGGTGCACACAAAAAATTAATCTATATTCGAAATAATGAAAAATAAATTTATTACATATCTTTATTTGCAAAAGTGAAACAAATTCATTATTTCGTGTATATATTAAAAATTATTATCTAAAGATGATATTAAATATTAAATTAAGCGAGTAAACTGTAAATTATTTACAGATATAGAGAAGATTCTTTAGATTTTGTGAATAGGATACGTAAAGTGATTACTTACATATTCTAATATCATTGTATATTGTAAATGATGTTAAGTAATGTTGTTAATAATATCTATGTTAATATTTAACATAATAACAAAAATACCTTGTAATTCCGCAAATTACATTCCGTTCTTAGTTATGAATATAGTATATTATAAATCACATGTATATGTGTGTGTGTGCATATATAACTATGCGTATATGTATACACACAGCTTAAAGAGCTTGCACTCGAATATGTTATCGTTTAACGCTGTTGTTCTTTTTGTAGTAAATGAAAAATGCTGTTGCTTTCTATTGTATATTTTCATTCGTAGTTATAATAAATTGCATAATTATTAATACACTAAATAATTATTAAAAATCATATTACAAATAATACTTTGTAGATAGATAAATGATAACGGTAGCTGGAAATTTTATTCTATCACAATGTTATTCACTTCCTTAGCAAATAATCAACAACGTTTGTTACGAGCAACGTTAAGCCGTAAACTACGCATGGCCATAGCACGACTAAAATGACGTTGAACCGGACGTTGAAGTTGTCCATTGACTAGACTAGAGTCTTCGTCACATTCTACATTGCTCAGAACAACTAAAAGTACTCCAAGCACCTGCAACATAAATATCATGTATTTTAAATATATTATAATAATTATTTATACTTTATTTTAACGTGAAACATATCTATAATGAAACAGCATAGTAATATCTCTTTTATCTTACATACCAAACATATGATTATCAGTAACGTATAGATATGTATGCTCGCTGTCGGAAGTGACTCCACCTCCCTTAAAGCTTCTGCTGCTTCAGAGAGGTCTGGTTTTAATTCTAGAGCGTGTCGCAAATGCACAGCTGCTTCTTGATAATGGCCATATGCCTGTAATCAAAGAGATTATCGTTATAACGATAAATTATCTCTTGATAGTATTTCAAAACAAATTTAAAAAAAATGTTCTATTTTATATTTAATATTATATTACAAATGTGAACATTCTAAAGCTTTTAATTACCTTAAATATTTGACCAAGTGTAAGATATTGTTCCCAAGCATTACGATCTGGAGGTTGCAATTGCAAAGAACGTCTTGCTAAATACGTTGCATCTTCCAAATAGTGTTGAACTAATAATACTCTAGCCAAATTTAATAAAACTTCTGCATTATGCGGTGATACAGCAAGCGCTCTTCGAAAGCATTCAATCGATCTTTGTGCATCACCTTTTATACGCCAAAAATTTCCTATCTGATTGTAAAGTTGAACAGATTTTGGTTTCTACGACAAATTAAAAAAAAATATATGTATATACAGGTTTTCGTACAAGGTATACTTGCTTATTTGCAAAAAAAATATTTTTTTAACAATTATGCTATACCTCTCGTTTTGCTTTTATCAAACGTTTTTCTAGCAAATCAATATCAACATCCATAGTTTTGCCACTATTCTTCTTAAACATGAGTGCTACATTTGGTTCTGGAACCAGTGGATGTTTATCCCTGTTTGCAACACCGAGCAAGTTGTCATAATAAGTAAAATTAACAGGCTTTCCACAATCTAAGATTATATCCTCACATTGTTGACCAGAAGTACACACGACTTGCTCATTTGACACTTGAGACGATAGAGGAAAAGATTCAGTGGCATTTGGTGTATCCTTCAACACGTATGACGAGAATCGTCTGCCAAGGGGACCAAAGTTAGGGCTTTTTTAACACTGAAAGAATAGTAAGCCACACACAAATACTAACTACAGGAAGAAAAAGAAAATTACATTGGGTTATATGTACCGATTACTAATAACAAAATCTAAAATATAAAAATCAATGATAATTAAACGAAACGTACAAATAAGAGGGTAGGTTTACATAAATCTTTTTTCCATACAACTTGAACTTCTTATTTCATTTCAGAAAATTATGATAGAAAAACATGGATTATATAAATAAATTGAACATTAATAATGACACTAAGCGTGCATATTACTTTGCTATTAAATATGCATATATATATATATTTAAGGTAAACGATAATTCAAGTTCAAAACATGCGACATAATACAAAAAATACTTTCAAATTCAAACAACAATATTGTTTAATACGTTTCGCTCGAACTCTTATTAATACCGTTATATGTATGCTTAACATTAATATTATAAAACGTGATACACGAATGTGAAATTATAAAAACTCCATCCGTTGAAATTTTTAAATACGAACATCCTTCGACTATTCTATTCTTAGAATATCATAGCGTGTAAAAAAAAAAAAGAAAAGGAATAAAAGATCACAAAACATTATATCTGGAATGTATTTCAATTTGTATATTCATATTAGTATGTTCAAAAAATATGAGTCTCAATAATCCACTTTGCTTCAAAGTGTTAAAAACATTCTTAATCAGACATTCTAAAACAGAACGTGCTACATAGCTCTTACCCAGGATTAACCAAACTCCTATAACTTCTTACCGTTCGTGATTTCCAGGGGCAATATTTTTGCAATCCTGACAGTAAGGTTGTATCTTTTCGTGTTTTTCAGAAATAGCTGTTCTACTCCAACTCTGTCCATTTCCGACACTGATGCTGCTCGCCAGGATATCGAAAATAGGATCATCCTCGATTGTGCTCACAAAGTCTGTTGTCTTGACGACTTTGTCATCACTGAGCCTCCAAGAGGTTCTTGAATTCGTAAGTCTTGTTTGTAGTATCAAAAAACAAAACAGATAGCTGACGATACGTCCGTCGACCCCGATAACTTGCATTCTCTCCCACTTCACGAAAACCGATCAAACACGTTTCCAAAGCGTAGAAAAATCGTCTGCTTTCACTATCGAAAGATGATTTAGATTTTCATCCAGATGACTCTTTTTCTCTAGGGATTATTGAACTGTTTGCCAACATTCGTTTCCACCATAATAATATTCCCAGAGATTTCGGACGATTTTGATTATTCGAACGAAACGAAATGTGAAAAGAAAATCTGCTTTCGAAAGGTATACGTTTTCATGATTTTTATACTCGTTAAGGAAACAACAAACGATCTAAGAACAAACGCGTAACTATAATGTTAATTGTAACAAACAATGTTTTTGAATTGTAGATTCGAGTAATCAGACATGACTGATGTTATTGGATGATTTTGTGATAAAAAAAAATGATAAGGTAGACGATGCCGCTTCATATTTATTGTTGTCTTTTAAACCCGTCGATACTTTCGCGCCTGAATATAACATGATTTTCTCCAGACAACTTAACTACGCCTCGGTAGATATTTCTTCGCAAAAGCATGAGTTGATTTCCTTATTTTTTTTGGGAAAACATGGAGATTGATAAGGGTACGAATAATATTGAGGAAATAGAAAATGACACGCGCTGTATGAAAGCTTGCGAACAGAATGTTTGTTTCGATATAGACAAAAAATTATCGGAATTAAATCCGAGTTTGAGTAAACGTCAGCTGAAGAAAGTGAAAAAGAGAGAGAAATGGTTGGAACGAAAGGTTGAGCTAAGGTTTTTATTTCTCAGTTCATTAATAAATTTTCAAAAACTGTACGATTTCATAATTTACTCTATCATCTTGCTATGTAATTAAATTGTTCAATCTATCTTAAAATTTAACAGTAAAATTGTTGGTTAAGAGTTAATTCGATTTTATAGATTACGCGAACGAGAGAAAGCAAGGCAAAAACGAGCATTTGCTCGTGCAAATAATATAGATCTTGGACCATCTAGGAAAGCTTTAAAGAGAAGTACAATGGCAGATAGCAGTTGTAAGATTGGAGTAACTATTGATTTGTCTTTTGATGATTTAATGATTGATAAGGATATTGCAAAATTAACTAAACAAATACTAAGATGTTATACTTTGAATAGACGAGCCATTGCACCGATGCAATTTTCCCTTACGAGCTTTAATGGAAAAGCAAAAGTAGACATGCAAAAGCATAATGGATACGAACATTGGGATGTATGTTATTTAAATGAAAAAAGAAAAATAAATTACAATTTTTTATATACGATGATTCCAACGTCTATGAAATGTATGTTATAGGTAAAATTTCACGCCGAACCGTATTTAAATGTTTATCCAAAGGAGAAAATTATATATCTTACTAGTGAATCAGAAAATATCATTAATCATCTAGAACATGATTACGTGTATGTTATAGGTGGTCTAGTTGATCATAATAGTCATAAGGTAAGATAAAATTTTTAGTTTGTATAAATCTTCTTATATAATATTCAAATTTTTAGGGTCTTTGTCATAAGTTAGCCATACAAGCTGGAGTGAGACACGGTAAATTACCTTTAGACAAATTTTTACGCATGAAGGCAAGGAAAGTTTTGACCGTTGATCATGGTATGTTTGATACAGAACTGAATTAAGCGATCGAACATAGTATAAGATTATAAATATATATGTAAACCCTTTTTTAGTGTTTGAAATTTTACTTAGAGTCAGTGAAGGCAAAACGTGGCAAGAAGCATTTTTACAAGTTTTACCAGAAAGAAAGAACGCAGAACTAATTCTACCATCGACAGAAAATAAAAGTATTTCAGATACTTGAAGAAACAGATATTCTTCGCATAAATATTGAAGTAGAATCAAAAGTTGAAAGCACAAATAATGTATGTACATAATAAAAATATGTTGTAGATAAGAAAGTAAATATAATATTACATTGCATATAATTTCATAGTAATATAAAATTCTTACATCTTTTTTGTTGCTATTGTTTTATTTTTTTTTACTCATTTTCTTTCATTATCATAGTATATTTTACAACAAACGCATCTGTGTACAACAACTGATGCACACACATGTAAATCAGTATAAATAAAAAAATTCAAAATATATAAATAAAAAGATACGAAGGTTCTGTTTTTAAGAAATTAAATATTAAGTACATAGTGTATGTGGGATATTAAATTCAGTAATACATCACAAAGCATCAATACAAATGATATAAGTAAATTAAAGTTGTTTTATTTAAGATAATTTGACAGATTTACTTTAAACATGATATTTTTTATGCAAAATAAAAATTTAAAAGGAAAAGAAAACATTGCAATTACATTTTTAAAAAAATATAGATCAATTTTTCTCAAATTTTGCAAGAAAATTTCAAAAATATTTTTTCTGTATTTGTGTACAATTTATATACATATATCATTTACATTAATTCCTTTAAAATAAAACGGAATTATAAGAATAAATTAGATTTATATAAAATAAAACACATTATTCCCTCCAGTATTGCAATTTTATAATTTGTATATCAGAGTTATCGTGACTAGAAAATAATTACTTCCAATATTCAAAAATTGATTACTTTTAAAAATTACATTCTTTTTTAAAACATACAATTTTCCAATAGCAATTCAATTTACTATTAAATTTTTAATGTTCATTATTTGTACACATTAAAGCTCATTTTTATTTTACTAACGTAAAGTATTACTTATGAAATACAATTAAATACTTTTTGCAAAATTTGGGTAAAACTAACTAGGTATTTAAAAATTTAATACAAATTTTTGTATGTATATACTATCGGTAAAATGATGTTTGCATAAGCGGTATCATTTTTAATAATAATCTTACAGCAAAATATGTGTATCTAATTTTAAGGTAGTACTATTTTATGATTTAACTTCAAATTCGTTATATAGAAACTATTTTTGTTTATCAACTAATCATTGTAAAATCTTTTTTCGGAAATGATGTCACCAATTCTTGTAGATTTAAACAGAGCTTTAACACGAGATCTTCATAATCAATAAAAATATATTATTGATTTATGTATATATTTACACTCTATTTAATACCTAAACTGAGTTGCAAAAATTAAATTATGTGTAATTTAGTTATAATGTAAAGTAATAGTTGAGTATTTATGCAATATTGAAAATCAAACTGTTAAATTAAATAGTTTTTTTCTTCTCTTTTTACAAGTAATTTTTGCAATATCAAAAACGAAGCAAATATTTACTATGATAATATTTATGTATCTCCTACCTGCTGCATAGTGGACATTGTAATTTCTAATTTCTTAACTATAATTCACAGGTAACTATTTTCTGTGTGTGATACATATATACAAAACCATTTTTGGCCACGAAGGTCCAATTTGAAGATTTGTTCGATTTATCTTTTCTTCTTAAAAATTTTTTGATAATTGATTTTTTTTTATATACACCAAGATTTGTTTGTATATCATCAAAAATAAAAATTGAGACGATTCTCTTTGTTGCACATAATATGTACAGTTTCATAAATATACTTTTATATAAGTATACACCAANTCGTTTATCAACTAATCATTGTAAAATCTTTTTTCGGAAATGATGTCACCAATTCTTGTAGTTTTAAACAGAGCTTTAACACGAGATCTTCATAATCAATAAAAATATATTATTGATTTATGTATATATTTACACTCTATTTAATACCTAAACTGAGTTGCAAAAATTAAATTATGTGTAATTTAGTTATAATGTAAAGTAATAGTTGAGTATTTATGCAATATTGAAAATCAAACTGTTAAATTAAATAGTTTTTTTCTTCTCTTTTTACAAGTAATTTTTGCAATATCAAAAACGAAGCAAATATTTACTATGATAATATTTATGTATCTCCTACCTGCTGCATAGTGGACATTGTAATTTCTAATTTCTTAACTATAATTCACAGGTAACTATTTTCTGTGTGTGATACATATATACAAAACCATTTTTGGCCACGAAGGTCCAATTTGAAGATTTGTTCGATTTATCTTTTCTTCTTAAAAATTTTTTGATAATTGATTTTTTTTTATATACACCAAGATTTGTTTGTATATCATCAAAAATAAAAATTGAGACGATTCTCTTTGTTGCACATAATATGTACAGTTTCATAAATATACTTTTATATAAGTATACACCAATGACTGAGAAGCTATCATTCGCACGACATAAAAAAATGTCTAATTCTCATTCTCAAATTATTCAATGTATCTATAAATTTAAGGAAATAATCAGCATTATTTTTGTAATAACAAATAATTTGTCCAATCTATTGAAAACAGTTTTATATTAGCTTTGCGTAAATACTTATAAATAAGCGGGTAGCTAAAATTCAAACGAAATAATTACTTTACTTAGATCATTATCCAATTAAAATGTATTTAAAGTCATCTGTTGATTTAATTCTATTCCGCATAATAATAACTTCACAGCTCACATATCCATTATTCTCATGCAACGTCTAAGTTATCAACATCTTGACCATCAATTATTTCAAATTCGCTACCACTTTCGTCACTATGGCTAACTAGTTTCCTTGATATAGGTTCAAGTTCTGCTTCTTCTTCAGAAGATGACCCTTTTTCAAAATGGCCACTTTGAAATTTAATACCATCCACATCAGTTTCTTCAGCACTAAGCTCTAATTCTGAAACTTCTACACCATCGGTGCTTCCATCTTCGTGCGATGGCATTTTAAGACCCATAAGATCTTCGTCATTAAAAAACTCTGTAGTTAAAGGAATTATATTCTTTTTAGGAAAATTTGAGAAAAAGGGTATTCATTAAATAAGTACCAAGTGGATTTTTTTTAAATGAATAATATCTAAGAATGTTAGTACTAATGACACTGAATAATAGGTCGTACCATCTTGAGCGTCGGATAACACACTTGTCGGTGTTGGAGATTGATCCCCTGATTCTCCTGCTCTTGTAAGAACTTGAAGATTATCCTCGGTTACTGCCGGTAAAAATTCTTCGATTTCACTGTCCCATTCTATATAACAATCAAAACAAAGATTTAAAATTATTATATCACAATTTTTAATTTTAACACGATATAATTATCATTATTATTGTTGTTAATAATTAGATTCATTAAAATGAAACTTTTTTTATATTTATCGTTATCTTAATCACCTTTATGCAATATTATTTTGTTAGGTAGCTTTAATAATAACGCAGGTCCAAGTAAAATGCTCATGCATATTGTATATGCTAGAAGTACACCATTTATAGTACGACCAATAATCCATAGGCCCAAAGAAAGGGAGCATACTGCGGTACAAAACTGAAATAATTTTCAATATATAAAGTACAATACTTTAAGGACGATTAAGATACATTTAAAAACTTTGAATTTTATATTCTCATACTAAATATAACGAAGATTAATATTCAAAGTTACGTTTAAATATATTTTTCCTTTATACGTATTATCAAAAATATATAGTAAAACTTTACCACTGCTGGTTGCTCTTTCCTTAACTGCTTCAAACTATGAATTGCTGATTTGATTTTTTTCCCTATCTTTTCATTTTGTTCTGTCTTTGCATAGGACCTATGAATACATAGTATATTTTAAAAGAATTAACTCAAATATATAAGCATAACGTTTTCTAAATTCCAACACTTACACAGCTGTATCCAATGCTTTATTTTCCTTTTGAATTTGAGCTTCCAAGGTACTATAACAGAGGACAACGACCAGAGCAGCACTGCTGGCTGCAGCAAAGCCACGAACCTCCAATACAATAATACCCCTGAAAAAAATGTATATAAAATTATCATTATACTCCTAATAACATACATTTTTAAGATTACATTTTCTAATTGCTTAAAACATACAATCGTTAGAAAAAAAAACAACTCGTGTTTTTATTTGTTTTTATCTAACATCCCGTTGCAAAAAGTCGGAATAATTGAATATGTAATCGCCTGTAACAACAGCGAAAGAAAAATTTAATTTATGTGTAACGTAAGCCGGCCGATTTTCAATCGCGCGATACTTTTTAATTATCAACATGTACTGCCATCTGGAATAGCATTGTAGATCCGGTGGGAAAATACGCAGAGAACATGCAATTCATTCGTCAAAGCAAATATGAATGTCACGAATAAGTATAATTGCAGCGAAAGACACGATTTTAAAATATATCGCAGAGGAAACCCATCAATGACCGCTTATATCAACATATTTCCTAAGTATGCATAAATAACGTCGTACGATTGACGTTCTTCGTACGCTTATCACAAAAAAAGAAAAAAAAAACACGTACGAAGAAACACAAAGCGCTACAATGTCCGAGCATTGATACTGTTATTTACAACTGACATCAAATGCCGAAACGTACACGCTTCTGCAAACCTTGACCTAGAAGGCGGATTACTTACAAAGCATTAAGAGAGAATTGAAACGTCTCGCAACATTTTTTTCCAACGTACCAAATTTTTCACGAAACATCGCTGTTGTTCCTTTATTTGTAAAAAGAAAAAAAGAAAAGAAAAAAAGAAACAAAAAAAAAGAAAACATTGTAAAATCCTGAGTATCGGATTGTACGATCTCAAAGAAAAAAAAAAAAAAAAGGATTCGTTACTCGTTTAGCATTCTGTTAAACAAGATTTTGGTTTCGTAAGTTAAACGAACGTTTAACACATTGACGACGGGACCTTGTTTCTGTAAAACTTACTCTGAAACAAAGTTACGATCGAATAAATTCTTGGTTATATACTTTCGGGAATAAATTGTATTCTAAACATAGCTCTTGATTGAAAATTTCGACCGAACGGATAATTTTTTAAAAGCAACCTTTCATACATCGTCGTTTCCCATTCTCGCCTTTTTCAAGATCCGAAATACGAAACACGAGAAATCTCGTCGGCCGTCCTCGGTGCGTTAACAAGTATCCATTGCGCGACGGAAAATCAGTAATCGTGAAACGACAAAATTTCGCGAAATCACGTACCGATGCTATAGCTCAGAAGTGACGCATACATTTTCACAGCGGACGGACTCACCAAAACAGTATGTTGAACACGATGACGACGGAGATACTGTTCATAGAGTTCTCCCAAAGAAGGATACTCTCCAAAATGCCACAAAGTCGCCTCGATGCTTCGAAATTGCATCCGACATTTCGACACTGTTCAACCTCGATGGTTTTACGCTCGTCGTCGACGGCCACCTCACTTGTATCACGAGGTGTCGCGTTTTTCATCCATCGAAAATAACATGCCACTCTCGATAGCCGTTCCATGACAGTTCCAGGTCGACGTTGACTGCTTTTGTCGTCCTAATTCCCGTACTCCTTTGGCATGGTACACCCTCGGAAGACTGTGCGGGAGTATTTTTAGCGCGTGACAACGAGAGTAAGACTTTTGAGAACGAACGAGCAACCGCGGGGGTTTCTTCTGCTTTGCCTCGAAGAACGAAGCGAGAACGAAAGAAGGAAAGAGACGGGCTAATAAACAGAGAGGAACGCAAAATGAGAAAGACAGAAACTTGTAGAAACGAAAGGATAGCTTAAGACTGTGCGACCAAGACCGACAGAGAACAGATGAGCGAAGCGTGAATGAGACGAAGAGAGAGAGAGAGAGAGAGAGAGAAAGAGAGAACGAAGCAAGGGAAAGAGACACGAAGAGAAAGGAAAAGGACCGTATACCCTTGCGAAATTTAATTTTTCGTTCTTATCAATTTTACGAATACCTTCTTCCGGGTTACGCGCTTCTTGTTCTTTTTTTTTTTTTTTCTTTTTTTTCCTTTTCTTTCTTTCTTTCCCTTCTGGAAACACAAGTCGGTGGCCAGCTAACGTTGTGTCTCTTATCGCGCTACTGACGTATGTACGCGCTCGAGCATTATTCCATATACCCTACCTTCACCTACTGCAAACACGTGACGGCTGCGACACGAGACGCCGTTACACAGCAGGCAACGTGCAATGGAACTGCGTAAATTCTTAAATTTTAGCTACGCTGTTAATATCCGATATGGTATCGCAGTTAACCCTTAGCGGTCGTATTTATTTAAGACGCGGATCTTGTCGGAATTCATTTTCATTGAACGTTTCTTAATTATATATTATTTTCTTTAAGGAAATTCGTGTAATAAAATATACATATAACATTTCCATTAGATTATATCGAAAGAAGAACTGTGAAGAATCGTTTTTGATCAAGTACGGTATTTGGTCGTAGTGATTCTTCAAGTTGGTGGCTCGGAGTGGACATACGACCGCAAAGGGTTAACGCATTTGAGGACGGGTGACGAGAGATTTCTCGTGTTTTGTATTAGGTTGGTAGGAAATTAATGTCGGTTTTTGAACTACGTATTTGAATCACCGTATCGTAAATCGGAATAAAGTTTTTTAATCGAAATAAGTTCCATTACTTTCTACACATTTTTGCCAATAAATTGTGTTAGTTTATTGATTCCAGTAGCGTAAAATTCTGTTGTTCTGGAATTAATAAACTCTGTGAACGCATTTTCAGCAGCTTCTTGATTTGTGAATATCTTCCCTTGCAAGTAGTGGTCGAGATGTTTGAAAAAGTGATAGTCAGTTGGCGATAGGACCGGGGAATAAGGTGGACGAGGCAGAGTTTCACGCTACAGCAAAATTTTACGCTACTGGAATCAATGAACTAACAATTTATCGGCAAAAATGTGTAGAAAGTAATGGAACTTATTTTGTTTAAAAAAAACTTTATTCCGATTTACGATACGGTGATTCAAATACGTAGTTCAAAAAACCGATATTAATTTCCTACCAACCTAATATCTCGGATCTTGAAAAGGTGAAAATAGGAAACGACGATGTACGGAAGGTTACTTGTGAAAAGTTGTCCGCTCAATTCGAACGTTAAATTAAGAACCACGTTTAGAGTACAATTTATTCTCGAAAGCATGTAACCAAGGATTTATTCGATCGTAACTTTATTCGCTAGCAAGTTTTACAGAAACATTGATAGAAATTGCATTACGATTGATCATAAATTTTTTTTTTTTTTT